>CAKXYN010000606.1:0-46747 GCA_935064755.1 Tragelaphus eurycerus | reverse complement strand
AGATTCTTTAGCAGTTGAGCTACCAGGAAGCACCCCCTGCCCATACCTAACTCATTTCAAAATTAAAAAAAATATAAATTCAGAGTTTGATATGAGACTGTCCAAAGAATTGTTCTGAGTATGGATGTATTTTGAGTAACAGAATACAGTCATGAGATCCTTTAATTGAGAAGTTTAAAAGACTTAAATAATGTGAAGAGAAATTAATATTTCATATTTAGTCAACCAGTTGTTAGAAAAAAGTTGGGTGTTTTTAAATTAGAGAACAATTCCTACTGTATGTGGTTCCATTAAACTTAATAGAGATTCCACTGCAAAATCTAAAGATGCTTCAAACAGTTTTGCTGAGGCTGTCATTACTGAGACAGGAAGATGTGAAGTGAACAGTGAAGTGGAAGTCACTCAGTCATGTCTGACTCTTTGTGATCCCATGGACTATACTGTCCATGGATTTCTCCAGGCCATAATACTGGAGTGGGTAACCTTTCCCTTCTCCAGGGGATCTTCCCAACCCAGAGATCAAACCCAGGTCTCTTGCATTGCAGGCAGATTCTTTACCAGCTGAACCACAGGGGAAGCCCAAGAATACTAGAGTGGGTAGCCTATCCCTTCTCCAGTGGAACTTCCTGACCCAAGAATTGAACCGGGGTTTCCTGCATTGCAGGTGGATTCTTTACCAACTGAGCTATTGGGGGAAGATAAGTTTTGGTTAATTTATCAAGAAATAGGCTGTGATAGGCAGTGGGTCTTTGTTGTTTGCCATGGTGTAGAGTCATATCCCTAGGCATGGCTTTCCTGTTATATTCATACACAAAGATTTATTACAGACAGGAAGTGGTTAGGGATGTGGTGGGACAGGTGTAGGGTTGGGGGTGAAATCAGTGGTGATCTTAGGGTTAGCTGTCTTATGGAGGTGTATGAGATCGCCTGCTATGTACTTCCTTTAGAGCTGGGGCATACAGGATATATAACCGTTTGGTATGGCTCATTTATGGTCCCAGTTGAGTTAATGGGATGAATATAAATTCAAAGGCTTGATAACCTAATGAAAAAAACCAAGATATCTAATCTGGCTTTCATGAACAGAGCTGGACTGTCAAAATTAGTAGAAAATAAAAGGGGATTTCTGTGACAGGAGTCAATCTCTGCAACCTCAGCCTAAACTCTTTAGAAAGGGATGGTTAGATTTTCCTGCTCTGGCCCCAAGATGGGCAACTGAAAATGATGATAGTGAGGAGAAGCTTTACTGTAACAATAGGCAGAATTGAAGAGCTAAAGTGCTTTGCCTTCTTACCATAAAGTGATTTATTTCTGCCTTAGGTGGAAGAACTGAACACAGAAGTGAGGCTGCATGGTTAGCATGTCTTATATTATTTCCATAATACATTATAGACAATATTTTTAAATAAGGGCTACTCACTCATTTCTTTCACAGAAACAGTGACCCAACACAGCATTGTGTGTGTGTGTGTGGGGGGAGTCTTCTTTGCAATATCAAATTTAATTCGTGTTTAAGATGTAATTGCTATCAGTCAAAGAACTGGTTAATGCAAAAAGAAGTTTGGGGTGAGTAGGACTCTCATCTGGTTCATAGAGAAGTTGATGTAACCCACATCAACTTGCTAGTCAACTAACTACATCAACTTGCTACTCAACTTGCTACATCAACTCACCCCTGTTTCCTGTTGTGGGGCAACAGCAGCACATACCCAGCAATTCTTCCCTCACCCTGTCAGGCTCACCTCACCTTGCAAAGCCTTGACATTGAAGAAGAAGATATTTTCCATCTAGTGGAAGAGCTGAAGCATATTTCTCTCCAGCCTTCTGAAGGTGGTCGTGGCTTCACTGTATTTAGGTAAGGATGGTCTTGATGGGATTGTGCCTCCTCTGTGACCTAAGGACCAAAGGAACAGGCAGTCTTAAGGGTACCCTGGGAAGGAAACCTCGCTGGGTGTAAAGTAGAATTTCTTTATTCTATGTCACTTATTCCTAAATCTCTATTGTTTTTGCTCAGTAGCTAAGCTGTATCTGACTCTTTATAACCTCATGGGCTGCAGAACCACAGGCTCCCCTGTTCTTTGCTACCTCCTGGAGTTTGCTCAAATTCATGTCCATTGGGTCAGTGATACTATCTAATCATCTCATCTTATGCTGCATCCTTCTTCTTTTGTCTTCAATCTTTCCCAGCATCAGGGTCTTTTCAAATGAGTCAGTTCTTTTCATCAGGTGGCCAAAGTATTGAAGCTTCAGCTTCAGCATCAGTCCTTTCAATGAACATTCAGGGTTGATTTCCTTTAGGACTGAGCTAATAGAGAAAGTATTTCTCTAATTTGAGCTCCTTGCAGTCCAAGGGACTCTCAAGGGTCTTCTCCAGCACCACAATTTGAAAGCATCAATTCTTCAGCACTTAGCCTTATTTCTGGTCCAATTCTGACATCCATACATGACTACTAGAAAACCCATGCAGTGGTTCAGCCCCAGTGGATCCAGGGAATTCGAAGGGGAGGTGGCTTCAGTGAAGTGGATACAGTAGCTTTAATTAAATATTAACCAGAGATGTAAAGAGTAATAGAATAAGGATAGCTTGGTAGGAAAATTCAGTGGAGAAAAGAAGCTGAATAATTTGGTTTATGGGGAAAAACCAATAAAACTTCAAGACAAGAAGTTTGCACCACCACATAGGCCACAGGCGTCTTCCCATTCTCCCGAGGCCTCCCTGATCTTAGAAGCCCAGGCAAAATTAGCAGGCTTGGCGTGCCTCTGTGCCCCAGATGGGAATTTAGCCAGAAGGTGAAAGAAAGAATGATATGAGGAGACCTGTCTTTCAAGGAACTGATCCCCTTCTTTATTTTCCAGGGTCCACTTTTATACAATAAGATGTTATACAAAAGTCACGCAGGGTCAGCAGTCCTGAATTTATTAAAGTCAGGTGCTTTATACAAATGTATACAAAGGTCTTAGGGGTGTTATATCATCTTCTGGCCAGGGGGCCTGCTAACAATTTATGACCCTCTCTTTGTGACAGTGGTCAGTCAACCAGAACACTTATTTCTCCAGGGGTGATTATTCTTAAAACAGACGCCACCTTCTGAAGGTACCAGATAAAGTTACATTCTTATTGGGTGAGGGTGTAGTGGGTTTTAATTAAGAAAAGAATTTACTTAGCCTAAGGTCCAATGTCGGAGAAGGCAATGGCACCCCACTCCAGTACTCTTGCCTGGAAAATCCCATAGATGGAGGAACCTGGTAGGCTGCAGTCTATGGGGTCGCATAGAGTCGGACACGACTGATAGACTTCTTTCACTTTTCACTTTCATGCATTGGAGAAGGAAATGGCAACCCACTCCAGTGTTCTTGCCTGGAGAATCCCAGGGATGGCAGAGCCTGGTGGGCTGCCGTCTATGGGGTCGCATAGAGTCGTACATGACGGAAGTGACTTAGCAGCAAGGTCCAATGTGATTAATATCAAAGGTTAATACTTATTTCTTCTATATATTCATCAATGTGTATAGGGGCAGGGGATGTGGAGACTTAGCAGCAAACATTGGCTCAACAAATGAAAAAACCCTTCACCTGTACAATTTCTAATCACGCCCACTATTCTATACTAATAGTTTTCTAACTTCTCTAAAGAATCTGTTTTTAGAAGGTTTAAAGCATCTCATGCCTCTCACGGTTGGGAGGCTATGAACAATCACATGTGGCCAGACAAGCCTGTCAGGCAGGCTAGAGAACCTTCAGAGGAGTTTGTAGGTTGAAACACTCTTGTCACGCCCAGGAATTTTTATTGCTGGAGCTTTAAGTTAACTCCTTCTCTGAAAGAAGTGGTGGGGGACAGCCCCCCGTAAAGTCAGAGGTGTAGGTGAGAGCACAAAGTAGTAAAGTAGGCAGACTCTGGTTTTTGGGGTAGATGCTCGAGAATTTCCAAGGGGACTCCTGAGGCTAAATCCCACATTTGCATATGTTGAGCCTCCTTCCTCATGACCTTTGCCATGGGCAGAATTCCTCACGATATATTTGACTATACAGATCTTTGTTGGCAAACTAATGTCTGCCTTTTTTTTTTTTTTTTTTTTTGCTTAACTTTACAATATTGTATTGCTTTTGCCATACATCAAAATGAATCCGCCAAAATTATACATGTGTTCCCCATCCTGAACCCTCCTCCCTCCTCCCTCCCCATACCATCCCTCTGGGTCGTCCCAGTGCACCAGCCCCAGGCATCCGTTATCAGGCATCATACCTGGACTGGCGACTCATTTCAGATATGATATTATACATATTTCAATGCTATTCTCCCAAATCATCCCACCCTATCCCTCTCCCTCTCCCACAGTCCAAAAGACTATTCTATACAACAGTGTCTCTTTTGCTGTCTCGTGTACAGGGTTATTGTTACCATCTTTCTAAATTGCATATATGTTAGTATACTGTATTTGTGTTTTTCTTTCTGGCTTACTTCACTCTGTATAATAGGCTCCAGTTCCATCCACCTCATTAGAACTGATTCAAATGTATTCTTTTTAATGGCTGAGTAATACTCCATTGTGTATATGTACCACGGCTTTCTGCTTTTTAATACACTGTCTAGCTTTTCCATAGATTTCCCTCCAAGAAGCAAGTGTTTTTTAATGTCATGGCTACAGTCTACTTCTATCTATTTTTTTCCTCTAGGATCCAGTATTGCCCAGAAAGTAACACAAGACCAACCACCAATGTCAGTGCAGGAGGAAGAAACTGTGACCCTGGATTGCACATATGACACCTGTGATACACCTTATGGTCTATTCTGGTACAAGCAACACAGCAGTGAGGTGATGACCTTCCTCATTCTCCAGGACTCTTATAACAAGCCAAATGCCACAGAAGGTCTCATTGAATTTCCAGAAGGCAAGCAAATTCATCACACTTATCATCTTAGCCTCACACTGGAGGACTCTGCAGTGTATTTCTGTGCACTGAGTGAGCCCACAGTGAGAGGCATGTAGGAGGGGACCTGCACCAAAACCAGAGTTTTAATCGATACATCGACCTGCTGTAGGGACCAGGGTATGGAATTGCCTTCACAGACAGGAAGTGGTTAGTACTGTGGCAGCACAGGTGTAGGTTTAGAGGAGAAACACTCATTCTAAGGAAGTATTTCTCTAGGTTCATAGACCATGTCTAGAGCTATCACTCATCAAAAACATTCTTATCCCTGAAAATTTGGATTTAAATTTCTTATTGAAGATAAATATAACCACCAAAATCTTTATCATCTGGTGATTAGATTAAATTAAAAGAATTGACTAAGGAAATTCAGAAATATCTGAATTAAAAATCAGTTAAAAATACGTGTGAATTATTGGTCTTTCAGTTCACTTCAGTCCAGTTCAGTTGCTCACTTGTGTCTGACTCTTTGCAACCCCATGGACTGCAGCACACCAGGCCTCCCTGCCTAGCACCAACTCCTGGAGTCTACTCAAACCCATGTTCATTGAGTCAGTGATGCCATATAACCATCTCATCCTTTGTTGTCCCCTTCTTCTCCCACCTTCAGTCTTTCTCAGAATCAGAGTTTTTTTTTCCAATGAGTTAGTTCTTCACATCAGGTGGCCAAAATATTGGAGTTTCAGCTTCAGCCTCAGTCCTTCCAATGAATATTCAGGACTGACTTCCTTTAGGATGGACTGATTGGATCTCCTTGCAGTCCAAGGGACTCTCAAGAGTCTTCTCCAACACCATAGTTCAAAAGCATCAGTTCTTCAGCGCTCAGCTTTCTTCATAGTCTAACTCTCACATCCATAATGGCCACTGGAAAAACCATAGCCTTGACTAGATGGACCTTTGTTGGCAGAGTAATGTCTCTGCTTTTTAATAGCTCTCTTGATTAGTCATACCTTTTCTTCCAAGGAGTAAGGGTCCTTTAATTTCATGGCTGCAATCACCATCTGCAGTGATTTTCGAGTCCCCCCCCCCCACCCGCCAAATAATGCCTGTCACTGTTTCCACTGTTTCTCTATCTGTTTTCAATCAAGTGATGGGACCAGATGCCGTGATCTTAGTTTTCTGAATGTTGAGCTTTAAGCCAAGATTTTCACTCTCTTTCACTTTGATCAAGAGGTTCTTTAGTTTCTCTTTGCTTTCTGCCATAAGACTGGTGTCCTTTGCATATCTGAGGTTATTGATATTTCTCCTGGCAATCTTGATTCCAGCTTGTGCTTCCTCCAGCCCAGCATTTCTCATGAGGTACTGTGCATAGAATTTAAATAAGCAGGGTGACAATATACAGCCTTGACGTACTCCTTTCCTGATTTGGAAAGTCTGTTGTTCCATGTCCAGTTCTAACTGTTGCTTACTGACCTGCATACAGATTTTCTCAAGAGGAGGGTCAGGTGGTCTGGTATTCCCATCTCTTTAAGAATTTTCCACAGATCAATTTGTTCAATAAATATTTATTGTATGTATATTATATTGCTGACATTACTTGGAATGAGGAAGGTGGTGAAATCTCTCTGTGGTAGTCCTCTTTTTGAATATCTGTTTGAACTCAGTTTATACCATTTAATGAAGAAATTTATTTTAGATTCATTAGTGGAATTAATGTACTCCCATTTTCTTTCTAAAATGTTTAATATGTCACAAACTTTGTGCTAATACTCATTCTGCATTATTAACATTTCTAGCATGAAATAGCTCAATTTCTATAATGTAGTTTAACTGCCTTCCATCAATCTTATTCACAAAGTGATTAATAATTAACTGCTCTTAGAAGGACATTGTGAAAGAGAAGAATATGAATTGTCTTCTTTCTCTGCTCTTGCCCTTTGCTGTACTGCTCTTCAAAAAGCCTTTTTACTGTCATGTGACTGATTTTGCACCCCGGGCTATCTTCTAGGCCCTCTTTTTCAATAAGTGTTAATATAGTCCAAAATACCCTTGTCTCCAATTTCCTCCTACCTCTAACCTCATTTTCTCAGCACCTTAAAATCTGAATGGTAATGGATGATTGATAAGTGGGCTTGTATTATAACTCCCTCTTATATTTGCATTTGGTAGCAGATGTGTAAAGTAGAATTCTTAAAATACTCCCTTAAATTTTTTTAAATTAAATTTTTATCATTTTGACATTCAGTTTCACTACTTTAACTATTTTAAGTGTTCAATCCAGTGATGTTAAGTACATTTACATTGTTGCTCAGCAAGCACCATCCATCTCTGATACTCTTTGCATCTTGAAAATTTAAAATTTATACTCATTAAAGACTAACTCTTCAGGACTTCCCTGGTAGTCCAGTGATTAAGATTCATGCTTACAATGCAGGGGACACAGATTTTATCCCTGGTCAGGGGACTGATACTCCCCACGCCTCGATGTGCAGCCAAAAATGTAAATTAAAAAAATTTAAAAAAGACTAACTCCTCATTCCCTTGTCCTTCCAACCCATGGCCACTACTGTTCCACTTTCTCTTTCTATGAGGCTGACTACTTTAGATAACTCATAGAAGTCAAATTATAAAATGTTGGTCATTTTGTGACATTTCTTTTACTATAATGTCCTCAAATTTAATTCCATGTTGTAGATTTTTTTTAATACCTTTCTAAGGTTGAATAATATTCCATTGTACATATACACTACTTTTTGTCTACTCATTCATCTGTTGATGAACATTTAGATTCCTTCCATCTTTTGGTAGTAACATTGATATATGAATATCTCAACAGTTGGGTTATATACCCAAATTCTTTCAAGTGTTTTGAATATAATATAATCAGAAGTAGAATTGCTGGATCACATGGCAGTACAATTTTTAAATTTTTGATAAATGTTTATCCTGGTTGGACTTCCCTGGTGGCTCAGACGGTAAAGCGTCTGCCTACGATGCGGAGACCTGGGTTCGATCCCTGGGTTGGGAAGATCCGTGGAGAAGGAAATGGCAATCCACTCCAATACTATTGCCTGGAAAATCTCATGGACAGAGGAGCCTGGTAGGCTACAGTCCATGGGGTCGAAAGGGTCGGACACGACTGAGCGACTTGACGTTCACGTATCCTGGTTAGTCTGAAAAACTATGCTTTAGACTACTTTATCACATGCTAGTTTCAAGGGAAAGAGAAATCGAGTGATCAGTAGTCATGAATGAGGTTTCAGAATTGTAGTGGTTTACGGATTCAGACTTAAATTGAAGAAAGTAGGGAAAACCACTAGACCATTCAGGTATGACCTAAATCAAATCCCTTATGATTATACAGTGGAAATGAGAAATAGATTTAAGGGCCTAGATCTGATAGAGTGCCTGAAGAACTATGGAATGAGGTTTGTGACATTGTACAGGAGACAGGGATCAAGACCATCCCCATGGAAAAGAAATGCAGAAAAGCAAAATGGCTGTCTGGGGAGGCCTTACAAATAGCTGTGAAAAGAAGAGAAGTGAAAAGCAAAGGAGCAAAGGAAAGATATAAGCATCTGAATGCAGAGTTCCAAAGAATAGCAAGAAGAGATAAGAAAGCCTTCCTCAGGGATCAATGCAAAGAAATAGAGGAAAACAACAGATTTGGAAAGACTAGGGAGCTCTTCAAGAAAATTAGAGATACAAAGGGAATATTTCATGCAAAGATGGGCTCGATAAAAGACAGAAATGGTATGGACCTAACAGAAGCAGAAGATATCAAGAAGAGGTGGCAAGAATACAAAGAAGAACTGTACAAAAAAGATCTTCATGACCCAGATAATCACAATGCTGTGATCATTGACCTAGAGCCAGACATCCTGGAATCTGAAGTCAAGTGGGCCTTAGAAAGAATCACTACGAACAAAGCTAGTGGAGGTGATGGAATTCCAGTTGAGCTATTTCAAATCCTGAAAGATGATGCTGTGAAAGTGCTACACTCAATATGCCATCAGTGGCCACAGGACTGGAAAAGGTCAGTTTTCATTATAATCCCAAAGAAAGGCAATGCCAAAGAATACTCAAACTACCACACAATTGCACTCATCTCACATGCTAGTAAAGTAATGCTCAAAATTCTCCAAGACAGGCTTCAGCAATACGTGAACCGTGAACTTCCAGATGTTCAAGCTGGTTTTAGAAAAGGCAGAAGAACCAGAGATCAAATTGCCAACATCCGCTGGATCATGGAAAAAGCAAGAGAGTTCCAGAAAAACATCTACTTCTGCTTTATTGACTATGCCAAAGCCTTTGACTGTGGATCACTATAAACTGGAAAAATTCTGAATAAAATGAGAATACCAGACCACCTGACCTGCCTCTTGAGAAATCTGTATGCAGATCAGGAAGCAACAGTTAGAACTGGACATGGAACAACAGACTGTTTCCAAATAGGAAAAGGAGTATGTCAAGGCTGTATATTGTCAAACTGTTTATTTAACTTATATGCAGAGTACATCATGAGAAACGCTGGGCTGGAAGAAACACAAGCTGGAATCAAGATTGCCAGGAGAAATATCAATAACCTCAGATGTGCAGATGACACCACTCTTACAGCAGAAAGTGAAGAAGAACTAAAAAGCCTCTTGATGAAAGTGAAAGTGGAGAGTGAAAAAGTCAGCTTAAAGCTCAATATTCAGAAAACGAAGATCATGGCATCTGGTCCCATCACTTCATGGGAAATAGATGGGGAAACAGTGGAAACAGTGTCAGACTTTATTTTTCTGGGCTCCAAAATCACTACAGATGGTGACTGCAGCCATGAATTTAAAAGACGCTTACTCCTTGGAAGGAAAGTTATGACCAACCTAGATAGCATATTCAAAAGCAGAGACGTTACTTTGCCAACATAGGTCCGTCCTAGTCAAGGCTATGGTTTATCCTGTGGTCATGTATGAATGTGAGAGTTGGACTGTGAAGAAGGCTGAATGCCGAAGAATTGATGCTTTGGAGAAGACTCTTGAGAGTCCCTTGGACTACAACGAGATCCAACCAGTCCATTCTGAAGGAGATCAGTCCTGGGATTTCTTTGGAAGGAATGATGCTAAAGCTGAAACTCCAGTAATTTGGCCACCTCATGCGAAGAGTTGACTCATTGGAAAAGACTCTGATGCTGGGAGGGATTGGGGGCAGGAGGAGAAGGGGATGACAGAGGATGAGATGGCTGGATGGCATCACCAACTTGATGGATTTGAGTTTGAGTGAACTCCAGGAGTTGGTGATGGACAGGGAGGTCTGGCGTGCTGCAACACATGGGGTTGCGGAGTTGGACACAACTGAGCAACTGAACTGAACTGAACTGACGGAAACCTGGAAGAGTTTGTCACTCTGGGTATGATGTATTGCTCCTCAGGTGCCAAGTAATTAGTAGTCTGAAAGGAATGGTCAAGGCACTACCTCGTGGTCATCTTCTGAATTGCAGCTTGAATATATATTTTTTAAACTTTATATTATACCGAAGAAGGCAATGGCACCCCACTCCAGTACTCTTGCTTGGAAAATCCCATGGACAGAGGAGCCTGTTAGGCTGCAATCCATGGGGTTGCTAAGAGTCGGACATGACTGAGCAACTTCACTTTCACTTTTCACTTTCTTGCATTGGAGAAGGAAATGGCAACCCACTCCAGTGTTCTTGCCTGGAGAATCCCAGGGACGGGGGAGCCTGGTGGGCTGCTGTCTATGGGGTCCCACAGAGTCGGACATGACTGAAGTGACTTAGCATAACTGATTAACAATGTTGTCATAGTTTCAGGTGGACAGCAAAGGAATTCAGTCATCCAGATACATGTATCCATTCTCCCCCAAGCTCCCATCACATCCAAGCTGCCACGTAACGTTAGACAGAGTTTTTCCTGTGCTATACATTAGGTCCTTGTTGGTCATCCATTTTAAATATAGCAGAGTGTACATGTCCATCCCAAACTCCCTAACTATGTCTTCCCCCATCCTCCCCTTTGGCAACCATAAGTTCTTTCTCTATGAGTCTGTGAGTCTGTTTCTGTTTTGTAAACAAGTTCATGAGTATTCTTTATGTTTCTTTCCTCTTTCAGGGAAAGACCAAATCTATAATTATTAATAGTTCAATTTGCATAAGTAAAGAACCTATTAAAAGACTTTCTTAAAATATTTCAAAGGTTTGGGAAGTAATTTTGCTGCCCTCTCTCTCTCAAAATTTCTCTGAAAAGAATCTATAATGGAAAAAGGGAACAGATTTTTGCTATTAGACAGGTCTGTGTTCAAAACTATTAACTCTAAAATTAAGTAGTTAAAAAATAAAATTAAATTAACTTTTAAAAAAAAGAAAGTGTGGTAGAATATTTTGTCAGGAAGCTTAGTAAATATATTAACTTGTATCTATATAAAAAGTGTAAGAAAAAAACATATATTTAAGATGCTTTGTTCCCTTTTATTTTCATCATTGGCTCTTTGTTTAAAAGGGATATGTAATCAACACAACACTATAAAGCGATTATCCTCCATAATAAATACAATTTAAAAAGAAAAAAATGATATCTAAAAATTATATCAGTTAATAAAAAAGTAGACTCTTCTAAAAATGCATTCTGTAAAGTTAGTCTTAAATTTTAAGTGAAGAGAGAAAATGAATTATAGAGTTCCTTTATGTCACCCTTTAATCTTTTCATCTGACTCAAATACAAATAAATGTTTACTTACAGAAAAAAAAATAAAATTAAATTAAGTTTCTAGATAGCTTTGTTTTACTATTTGTAAGATGATAGAGTAACATCTTTTTTTAATATTTTGTTGTGAAAATTTATCAGTAATGTATCCACAGAGATTAACAAGTCATAGACGATTAATGACAGTAACCTCTATAGGTACAAAAAACCATTGGACAAAACTCAGTATCTATTCTTGATTAAAAACTCCCAGCCAATAAGGACTTAAGGGACTTCATTAACTCAATAAAGGTCCTCTACAAAAAATCTACATCAAATACACTTGATGGTGAAAGACTGAATGCTTTCCTTCAAATTTCAGAAATAAGGGAAGAATTTTGACTCTCACCATTTGTACTGAATATTGTACTAAGGGTCCTAGCCAGTGCAATAAGGTAAGAGAAAGAAACAAAAGTCATACAGTTTGGAAAAGAAGTGAATCTACCTTTAGTCACAGACAGCAAATTATCTGAGCGTCAAATCCAAGGGAATTTGGAAAAACGTTACTAGAAAAAAACGAAAGTTAAACAAAGTCAAATATATACCTAACATAGGCTCCAGTCATTCCACTCCCAAATATTGACCCAAGAGAAATGAAAGTATGACTATAAAAAATCGTATTCACACATGTTCATAGCAGTTTTATTTGTAACAGCCACAAACTACTGCTATTGCTGCTGCTAAGTCACTTCAGTCATGTCCAACTCTGTGCAGCCCCATAGACGGCAGCCCATCAGGCTCCCCCATCCCTGGGATTCTCCAGGCAAGAACACTGGAGTGGGTTGCCATTTCCTTCTCCAGTGCATGAAAGTGAAAAGTGAAAGTGAAGTCGCTCAATCGTGTGTGTCCGACTCTTAGCGACCCCATGGACTGCAGCCCACTAGGCTCCTCCGTCCATGGGATTTTCCAGGCAAGAGTACTGGACTGGGGTGCCATTGCCTTCTCCAGGAACAGCCGCACACTAGGACTAACCTAAATGTCCATCAGTAGGTGAATAGCTAAATGTATCTATAGATAAATCATTCCATATAATGGATACTACTCAGCAATACAAAGGAATCAAACATGATTATAATAACCATGGAAGAATCTTGAAATAATTATGCTGAATGGAAGAAGCTATCAAAGGCATATATCATACCATTTATTTGAGATTTCTGAATATGCAAACTATTTTATGAGAGAAATGTTGTTTGGAAATGGGAGTAGGAAGTGAAGAGAGGGCTGAGAGGACTAAAAACAGACAAGAGGAGACTTTTGGGGTGATGCATTGTTCATTATCTTAATTGTAGTGATGGTTTCACAAGTATATACATGTGTCAGTCTTATTAAGTTAAGGAGGTACAATTTATTTTAAAGAGAATTATGTATTAATAAAGCCATTAAAATCCAAATGTAACAAATATTTTTCTTCAGTGTTGTATAAGTCTTCCTTTATGACCCCGAAATGCAAAAATACTTCTCCTGTATATACTCATTGGCGAAGGCAATGGCACATACTCCAGTATTCTTGCCTGGAAAATCCCACGGACGGAGGAGCCTGGCAGGCTGCAGTCCATGGGGTCCCTAGGAGTCGGACATGACTGAGCTACTTCACTTTCACTTTTCCCTTTCATGCATTGGAGAAGGAAATGGCAACCCACTCCAGTGTTCTTGCCTGGAAAATCTCAGGGATGGGGGAGCCTGGTGGGCTGCCGTCTTTGGGGTCGCACAGAGTCGGACATGACTGAAGTGACTTAGCAGCAGCAGCAGCATGTACTCATTGGCCTTAAACTATGTTTTTTTTTTTTTTTTTTTTTTTTTAAGTAGAGATAACAACTATCTGCATCCATGTGCTATACATTTATTTTCAGTCCTACATCATTACAACCTAGTTTGCATTCTTTCATATACCAGAATTGCCAGCGGATTCTTTACCATCTGAGCCACCAGGGAAACTCACCTACCAGAACAGAAGTTTGTAACAGATCTTCCAGAATTTCTTTCTGGCATATTTTTTAAAGCAGTTTCTCACTATGTGATTTGGAAGGTAAAGGAGAAAGGAAGGGATATATGAATCCAAGCAGTATCAAGCCTGAGTTTTTAATTTAAATCTGGATTTGGGAAATGATTCATGTGCTGACTCTGGACTCATGAAATTCCTTGATGTGTATCTGAGAAGAGTGAACTCCCAGAAACAGAATGGGCTAAGCTTCCATCTGTGTATTTAGGGATCTATGGTTACAGGGCTTTACAGAAGATGACTGCCTTTTAGAACTTCATCCTGATACTCCTCAGAGGTTTTGTTTTATAAAATGGTCAAAAAAAGAGAGCTGAAGAAGTGCTTGTTTTTGCTGGTGGTACTCAAAATGAGAAGTTTTGAGTATGTTTGTAATCCTGGGAACATCCTGTTGCTCCCGGATCTTTGACAACTACCTTGATCTAGGACATCTGTCCCAAATGAAAACTTGTAAACCAACATCAGACTGGCTGCAAGCCAACTTCTTGGGGAGCTCTAAAAAATTACAGATTCATGAGTCTCAACTCTGGATGATGTGATTCATGAAGTTATTGGTGGGCCCAGAATGTGTAATTTTAATTCATTCACTCATTAATTCTACTTTCAGCTGTCATGTGAATACTGGCTGAGAGGTCTTTAACAATTTGAAAAGCTGGGAAAGAAGAGCATCCTAACTCATGCTCTGAGCTTTGGACACAAATCTACATCTACAAGGGTTTCAAACACTGGGGGAAAATCATTTGGTTAAAGTTTGGCAACAAAATGTGGCAGAAGGAATAGAAAGTATCTTTGAGGCTAGCATATTGAAAAGCAGAGACATTACTTTGCCAACATAGGTCCGTCTAGTCAAGGCTATGATTTTTCCAGTGGTCATGTATGGATGTGAGAGTTGGACTGTGAAGAAAACTGAGCGCTGAAGAATTGATGCTTTTGAACTGTGATGTTGGAGAAGACTCTTGAGAGTCCCTTGGACTGCAAGGAGATCCAACCAGTCCATTCTGAAGGAGATCAGCCCTGGGATTTCTTTGGAAGGAATGATGCTAAAGCTGAAACTCCAGTATTTTGGCCACCTCATGCGAAGAGTTGACTCATTGGAGAAGACTCTGATGCTGGGAGGGATTGGGGGCAGGAGGAGAAGGGGGTGATAGAGGATGAGATGGCTGGATGGCATCACCAACTTGATGGGTGTGAGTGTGAGTGAACTCCAGGAGTTGGTGATGGACAGGGAGGCCTGGCGTGCTGCGACACATGGGGTTGCAGAGTCGGACACAACTGAGTAACTGAACTGAATTGAACTGAACTTGAGGCTAGATATCAACTAAGAATATATAATAGGATTAGTACTTGTCTGATTTACATAGGCCAACCCTCTTATCTGAGCATCAAGAAGAAGGAGAATAAGATATTGATCTTAGATAATTCTACAAGGATTTGATAATTTCAATTATGATATTTCTTTTGTTTTCACATTTTAATGATTCTGAAATTCAGGATTATTTGACTATTGATAAGACAGTGTGACTTTTTCCCTTAAAAATTTTTATTAGAAAGATAACATTTCTTACAAATGATATAATTTTAGGACTGAGAAAATATTTTATTTCAAGTAGTAGTGATTCCACAATCAAAGACCCTTTATTCATTACTTTTTTTTGATATAGCAAATATTTAGTGAGCATGTAATAAACATCAGTCAGAACTTCCCTGGTGACTCAGTGGTAAAGAATCTGCCTGCCAAAGCAGGAGACTCAGGTTCGATCCCTGGGTTGGGATGATCCCCTGGGGAAGAAAATGGAAACTCCAGTATTCTTGAATGGGAAATCCCATGGACAAAGGAGCCTAGCAGGCTACAGCCTTAGGGTTGCAAAAGAGTCAGACATGACTGATTCAGCGACTAAACAACAAATAATTGTCAGTCACTCTTCTATAAATTGGGGTACAGTGCTGAAAAACAGAGATTCACTCAGTAATGACCTAGCTTCTTATTACTTCCGCTGTAATCAGTCACAAACTCTTCTTACAGTCAGTGGATTATAGGTTGTCCCACAATGGATACATGAGAATATAAAATACTATATTAAAGTTCTTAAGAAAATTGATATCTTCTCAATGGCACCCCCACTCCAGTACTGTTGCCTGGAGAGTCCCAGGGATGAAAGAGCCTGGTGGGCTGCCATCTATGGGGTCGCACAGAGTTGGACACGACTGAAGCAACTTAGCAGCAGCAACAACAGAAGCAGCAGCTACAAAAATACCTAGAATGCTTTGTTAAAGAACTTCCATGTCAGGTAGTATCCTAGGAACAAAACAGACCTGAGAAGTGTTGACGGCTGTTGATCAGATTTCCAAGCTCCACCTGAAGACTGATAAAGTCCTTTATCCTCGTGGATAAAGTCAAGGATAACATTTTTCTAATTTAGGAAGGAGACAGGTGGCTGCGGTGGGGGCGTTAAAGCGCAGGAGGCTGCGGCGGCGGGTGCCCTAAACCACAGCCAAGAGGAGCCACCCCATGTCCAAGGTCAGGGGCAGAAGCCGGGAGGACCCCATGCTTGAAGGGCAGCGGCCAAGAGGAGCTACCCCACATCCGAGGTCAGGGGCAGCGGCCGAGAGTACCAGACTGCAGACCTCGCAGGAACTGCCAAGAGGAGTTACCCCACGTCCGAGGTCAGGGACGGCAGCCTGGAGGAGATACCCCAGAGGAGATACCCCACGCCCCAAGCCCGAGGCCAGGGGCGGCAGGCGGGAGGAGCAACCCCACACACAAGGCCAGGGGCGGTGGCCGGGAGGACCAACCCCAAGTCCAAGGAGCCATGGCTGCCCGGGCGCAGGAGGGCCTAGAGGAGCTATCCCACGTTGAAGGTCAGGAAGGGCGGTGGTGAGGAGAGACCCCCGTGCAAAGTAAGTGGCAATGGCTGTGCTTTGCTGGAGTAGCCATGAAGAGATACCCCACGCCCAAGGTAAGAGAAACCCAAGTAAGAAGGTAGGTGTTGCAAGAGGGCATCAGAGGGCAAACACACTGAAACCATAATCACAGAAAACTAGTCAATCTAATCACACTAGGACCACAGCTTTGTCTAACTCAATGAAACTAAGCCGTGCCCATGGGGCAACCCAGGATGGGAGGGTCATGGTGGAGAGATTTGACAGAATGTGGTCCGCTAGAGAAGGGAACAGCAAACCACTTCAGTATTCTTGCCTTGAGAACCCCATGAACAGTATGAAAAGGCAAAATGATAGGATGCTGAAAAAGAAACATCCCAGGTCAGTAGGGGCCCAGTATGCTACAGGAGATCAGTGGAGAAATAACTCCAGAAAGAATGAAGGGATGGAGCCAAAGCAAAAAGAATACCCAGCTGTGGATGTGACTGGTGATAGAAGCAAGGTCCGATGCTGTAAAGAGCAATATTGCATAGGAACCTGGAATGTCAGGTCCATGAATCAAGGCAAATTGGAAGTGGTCAAACAAGAGATGGCCAGAGTGAATGTCGACATTCTAGGAATCAGCAAGCTCAAATGGACTGGAATGGGTGAATTTAACTCAGATGACCATTATATCTACTACTGCGGGCAGGAATCCCTTAGAAGAAATGGAGTGGCTGTCATGGTCAACAAAAGAGTCCAAAATGCAGTACTTGGATGCAATCTCAAAAACGACAGAATGATCTCTGTTCGTTTCCAAGGCAAACCATTCAATGTCACAGTAATCCAAGTCTATGCCCCAACCAGTAACGCTGAAGAAGCTGAACTTGAACGATTCTATGAAGACCTACAAGGCCTTTTAGAACTAACACCCAAAAAAGATGTCCTTTTCATTATAGGGGACTGGAATGCAAAAGTAGGAAGTCAAGAAACACCTGGAGTAACAGGCAAATTTGGCCTTGGAATACGGAATGAAGCAGGGCAAGACTAATAGAGTTTTGCCAAGAAAATGCACTAGTCATAACAAACACCCTCTTCCAACAACACAAGAGAAGACTCTATACATGGATATCACCAGATGGTCAACATCAAAATCATATTGATTATATTCTTTGCAGCCAAAGATGGAGAAGCTATATACAGTCAGCAAAAACAAGACCAGGAGCTGACTTGGCTCAGACCATGAACTCCTTGTTGCCAAATTCAGACTGAAATTGAAGAAAGGAGGCAAAACCACTAGACCATTCAGGTATGACCTAAATCAAATCCATTATGATCATGCAGTGGAAGTGAGAAATAGATTTAAGGGCCTAGATCTGATAGATAGAGTGCCTGATGAACTATGGAATGAGGTTCGTGACACTGACAAGAGACAGGGACCAAGACCATCCCCATGGAAAAGAAATGCAAAAAAGCAAAATGGCTGTCTGAGGAGGCCTTATAAATAGCTGTGAATAGAAGAGAAGCAAAAAAGCAAAGAAGAAAAGGAAAGATATAAACATCTGAATGCAGAGTTCCAAAGAATAGCAAGAAGAGATAAGAAAGCCTTCTTCAGTGATCAATGCAAAGAAATAGAGGAAAACAACAGAATGGGAAAGACTAGGGATCTCTTCAAGAAAATTAGAGAAACCAAGGAAACATTTCATGCAAAGATGGGCTTAATAAAGGACAGAAATGGTATCCCCGGACCTAACAGAAGCAGAAGATATTAAGAAGAGGTGGCAAGAATACACAGAAGAACTGTACAAAAAAAGATCTTCAGGACCCACGTAATCACAAGGTGTGATCACCCTCCAGAATCCTGGAATATGAAGTCAAGTGGGCCTTAGAAAGCATCACTACGAACAAAGCTAGTGGAGGTGATGAAATTCCAGTGGAGCTATTCCAAATCCTGAAAGATGATGCTGTGAAAGTGCTGCACTCAGTATGCCAGCAAATTTGGAAAACTCAGCAATGGCCACAAGACTGGAAAAGGTCAGTCTTCATTCAAATCCCAAAGAAAGGCAATGCCAAAGAATGCTCAAACTACTGCAAAATTGCACTCATCTCACATGCTAGTAAAGTAATGCTCAAAATTCTCCAAGCCAGGCTTCAGCAATATGTGAACCGTGAACTTCCAGATGTTCAAGCTGGTTTTAGAAAAGGCAGAGGAACCAGAGATCAAATTGCCAACATCCGTTGGATCATGGAAAAAGCAAGAGAGTTCCAGAAAAACATCTACTTCTGCTTTATTGACTATGCCAAAGCCTTTGTTGTTTATTGTGTGGATCACAATAAACTGTGGAAAATTCTGAAAGAGATGGGAATACCAGACCACCTGATCTGCCTCTTGAGAAATCTGTATGAAGGTCAGGAAGCAACAGTTAGAACTGGACATGGAACAACAGACTGGTTCCAAATAGGAAAAGGAGTACGTCAAGGCTGTATATTGTCACCCTGTTTACTTAACTTCTATGTAGAGTGCATCATGAGAAACGCTGGACTGGAAGAAACACAAGCTGGAATCAAGATTGCTGAGAGAAATATCAATAACCTCAGATATGCAGATGACACCACCTTTATGGCAGAAATTGTAGAAGAACTAAAAAGCCTCTTGATGAAAGTGAAAGTGGAGAGTGAAAAAGTCGGCTTAAAGCTCAACATTCAGAAAACGAAGAACATGGCATCCTGTCCCATCACTCATGGGAAATAGATAGGGAATCAGTGGAAACAGTGTCAGATTTTATTTTTCTGGGCTCCAAAATCACTACAGATGGTGACTGCAGCCATGAAATTAAAAGATGCTTGCTCCTTGGAAGGAAAGTTATGACCAACCTAGATAGCATATTCAAAAGCAGAGACCTTACTTTGCCAACAAAGGTTTGTCTAATCAAGGCTCTGGTCTTTCCTGTGGTCATGTATGGATGTGAGAGTTGGACTGTGAAGAAGGCTGAGCACTGAAGAATTGATGCTTTTGAACTGTGGTGTTGGAGGAGACTCTTCAGAGTCCCTTGGACTGCAAGGAGATCCAATCAGTCCATTCTGAAGGAGATCAGCCCTGGGATTTCTTTGGAAGGAATGATGCTAAAGCTGAAAGTCCAGTACTTTGGCCACCTCATGCGAAGAGTTGACTCATTGGAGAAGACTCTGATGCTGTGAGGGATTGAGGGCAAGAGGAGAAGGGGACGACAGAGGATGAGATGGCTGGATGGCATCACTGACTGAATGGATGTGAGTCTCAGTGAGCTCCGGGAGTTGGTGATGGACAGGGAGGCCTGGCGTGCTGCGATTCATGGGGTCGCAAAGAGTCGGACATGGCTGAGCGACTGAACTGATCTGATCTGATCTGATCTCAGGATACGTGGGCTTCCCTGGTGGCTCAGTTGGTAAAGGGTCTTCCTGAAGTATGGGAGACCCAAGTTCGATCCCCTGGTCGGGAAGATCCCCTGGAGAAGGAAATGGCAACACACTCCAGTATTCTTGCCTGGAAAATCCCATGAATGGAGGAGCCTGGCAGGCTAGAGTCCATGGGGTCTCAAAGAGTCGGACCCAGATGAGCAACTTCACTTTCTTTCCAGTATACATACATCGCATTTCTGTCCCTGTCCACCAGAGGGTGCAGTTTCCTAACACAGACACATTTCCTGTGTGTCTAAACTTCACTGAAACTAAACCTCATTGTGACTTCAACATTTCTTCATGTTAAGAGTAAAGAACGTTATTCAGGTGACAATCCAGAGATGAGCTCTTCTCCGGGCTTAGTGACTGTGATACTCTTCCTGCTGGGTAAGAAAAACGCCTCTAAAACTTTGTATCTTTTCTTCTGTCAACAAAACCTTTATGCGTAATTTTATCCCAGAGTTTTATGCCCAAGATCACAGAGAACTCTCTTTTTTTCCCCTAGGACAAACCCGTGGAGACTCAGTGAGCCAGATGGATGGCCAAGTGACCCTTTTGGAAGAGGCTACCTTGACTGTGAACTGTACTTATTCAGCCGCCGGGTACCCCACTCTTTTCTGGTATGTCCAGTATCCTGGAGAGGGTCCAGAGCTCCTCCTGAAAGCCACGAAGGCCAACGACAAGGGAACCAACAAAGGTTTTGAAGCCACATACAATGAAAAAACCACCTCCTTCCGCTTGGACAAAGCCTCAGTCCAAGAGTCAGACTCGGCTGTGTACTACTGTGCTCTGAGTGACACAGTGATGGAAACTGCAGGGGGAGCTGAGCACAAACTCTGAGCAGCAACGGGGCCTGGATCCACTGTGGTTCCAACAGAGCCTATGGTTGTTTGTCTCTTAGTCTCTGGTTGATTCAAAAAACATACAAATGGCTAAAGCCTAAGAATAAGAAGTGAATATTCCCCATATTCAACTCTTTATTAGTGAAATTGAAAACTCTCTGACACCAGTAGTTCCTTTTCCAGGGTCAAAGTAATTTCAGGGTAAACTACATAAGCAATGAAGTGGTGTTTTGCATATTCTGCTGCTTCCACAAGTTGTTCCAAGTCACCCAGGTGGGTATTACTATGCCTTACTATATTTTCATAGAACCAAAGTGTGCCAGATGAAGTGTGGTCTGCACAATGTCTTCCTGACAGAGCATGACATGAGAGGTGATAGGAGAGCCACAGCCTCCAAAAATTATCATTCTTAATAGAGAAAGAAGGGATGAAAGGAGGAAGAACAGAATCTCATACATAATGAAACAGTGGAAAGAGAGGAAAGGATTTTATTCGCATTCATCTCTTTATCCCCCTGAAACTCTATTTAAAAGATAGTAAATAAATTAGAAAGTGTATACACCTGAAAATACAGAAAACAGAAAAGGAGTTAGCAGCGCAGAGCGCTATCAACAAATTTCAGAGGATGAGAAGTATAAGGAAGAACAAAGACTTGTAGAATAGTTGAAGAAGGAACCTAGACCTCATGTGAGATGCATCGCAATGTGTGCTGAACACCTGTGCAAAGGTTAAGAAAACAAGGCACCGATCATCTCTGAATAATTGAGACAGATGGTGTTGCCCTCATAAGTGCACATGTGTGAGTGTTGAGGGTTTTGGGGAGCACTAAAACAGGAGGCCTGGGTGAGGTCACTTGTAAGCATCTAAGAATAGCCCTGCTCTCTACAATTCTTTATGACAAGCAATGATGACTTTCTAAACTCAGCATAAAAGTGGAAGTTAGTCTTTAATGAACTGAGAGCAACACAAAGAATTCCCCCAAACTTTGTATGTGCTGTGCTGTGCTTGGTCACTTCAGCTGTGTCCGACTCTTTGCAACCCCATGGACTCCTCTGTCCATGGCTCCTCTGTCTCAGGCTCCTCTGTCCATGGGATTCTCCAGGCAAGAATACTGAAGTAGGTTGCCATTTCCTTCTCCAGGGGACCTTCCCAACCCAGGAATCAAACCCAGATCAGGTAGATTCTTTATTGTATAAGCCACCAGGAAAGACCAATAATACTGGAGTGGGTAGCCTGTCCCTACTTGAGGGGAACTTCCCGACTGAGGAATCAAATGGGTCTCCTGCATTGCAGGCGGATCCTTTACCAGCTGAGCTACCCAAGTTTGTTAAACTTTACTATTAAACTTTTTGACTTTTACTCATTGGTTAGGCTTTCTTTTCTTAAAAGTGTTCCGTAAATTTTGTTCCCTTCTTTCCTATAACCCCTGCAAACACTGATCTTTTTACTGTCTCCATACTTTTGCTTCATCCAGAATAGTATACAGTTGGAATCATATGGTATGTAGCTTTTTCAGATTGGTTTCTTTCACTTGTGTATGTGTGTGCTCAGTTGCTTCAGACCTGTCTGACTTTTTGTGACCCTGTGGACTGTAGTCATAACAATGGCTAGGTAACAATTTTAAAGGTTAATTTCCATTTACAGTTATTACAAAATATTGGCTATATTCTCCGTGTTGTAACAATACATCCTTAAGCCGACCTTATACCCAATTGTTTGCATCTCCCACACCCACACCCCTCTACTGGCCCTGCCCCCACTAATAACCACCAGTTTGTTCTCTATGAGTCTGCTTTTATTGTTATATTCACTAGTCTATTGTGTTTGTTAGATTCTATACACAAATGATATCATACAGTATTTGTCTTTCTCTGACATATTTCACTTAGCATAATGCCCTCCAAGTCCATCCCTGTTGCTGCAAATGGCAAAATTTTGTTCTGTTTAATAAATTCCCATATTTACAGCACAATTTCTATAAATAAGGATTTATTTTGAACTAAAGAAATGAAAAAAAATCACAAGATGAAATTTATAAAAATTTTAAGGCATAAATTTCCATGAAATGACATAGAATAAGAGTTTACTTTTAGTTTCCATTCAATCTAGGCAGTGACTGTTTTTTCTGACTACTTTCTTCATCAGGAAGCATGCAGTGAATGGGACTGGGGTTTTGTGATGCTTCAGTTGTTGGTCTGAAGGTGTCTTTGTTGATGGTTTCAGTCCACTAGGGGGCACTGTAGGCTTTACAAGACATGAACACCTTTTCTGATGATTCCCAAGATGGAACGGTTAAGAGAGGAGCCCAGAGAGTATGGCAAACAGTCAAATTATAGACAGCAAAGGTGGGGAGAGGGGAACAGTGTTTGTGTAAAGTTCATCTCAGATTTCAGCTTTGTCATTCTATATAAGGTTTGGAAAGCTGTAGCCCTTACCTCTGTAAATCCATGGTGAGGATGATTCTGTGAGCAAAGGTAGAGAAATAGGGATACTACTGAGCTCTGAGAGCATGGAAGCTCAACAGAAAACATCTGTGTTACCTGTATGCATTTAAAAAAATTTTATGACTGAATTCCCTAAACCCACTGATCTAGAAATTATTCCAGTACCCCAGACCTCCTACCTTTTCATATATTTCTCGAGAGTAGAAAGAACAAGAATAAAAAGAGGAAAAAATAAGGACAAAAATAGAAGAAAAGGAGAAATACAGTATTGAATTTGAGCAAAAAATTGTGGCCAGATCAGAATTAGCTGTGGGTCAACAGGGCATCCAAGAGTTGGACAGTAGGAAGGGAGAGGTGGAAATTAAGGCAGAGTGAACATTATATGTATGTCCTGTTTTTCAACAACCAAATTCTTATTGGAATCATTTCTGTGCAAAGGCCAACTATATATCTTGGTTTCTAAATGATTTCAAGAAATTGTATTTACTTCTGCAATAAACAATGCATGTATCGGATAGTTTTCCTTGATCAGAATTTTCACATAACCGAATTATCAAAATCTCTGCCAAACTGTGCAATTTGAAAAATGGGTCATCCTTCCCTATAATTTCTCAAGGTTCTATGTAATCCATCCTGACACAATTCTTCTAGAAATATCATCTACCTTTCCTCATATACTATCCCACAATCTTCTCTTACATATAGTCTTTTAAGAAAAAAAAATTCTTTATGACTTCACATATAGGAAATATTGCTTTTACCTCTCTGCTCTGTCCCCCCAAACCTCAATTTTGGAGAAATGCTGACCTTACTGCAGTCTCACTAGGCCGCTGTGGGTGGAGTTTCCTGTTAAGTGAGTTGACTCAGCTCAGATGTGATTGGTACTCAGTGATTCTGGTGGAACATATTGACAGTAAGAACAAAATTTCTCTGGCCCCAAGACTCTATATTCTTCAGAGTAGGGGCAAAGGCACCTCAGTAACTGGGAAAGGGATCATGAAGAGAAAATGGGGAGCCCTGCTGGGGTTTCTGTGGGTCCAGATTTGCTGTGAGTCGAGGTCATCCCAGATAGGGGACTGGGGAGTGTCCACAGCTGTCAGTGGGAGCGAGGGGAGGAAAGCTGGCCTGGGGCTCCTAGATGGTCCTACATCCTCAGGTGTTTCCTGAGATAGTTTCTTGGTCTGGAAACCTCATCCGTGACTCCCCAGTGACATCATATGTGTTTGTTTTTCTCTTTCCAAGCAGGGGTGAGGGGAGTGAAGGTGGAGCAGAGTCCTTCAGTCTTGAGCCTCTAGGAGGGAGCCAACTCTACTCTGAGGTGCAATTTTTCTGCCATGGTGAACAGTGTGCAGTGGTTCCAGCAGAATCCCAGAGGCAGCCTCACCAGGCTGTTTTTCATAGCTTCAGGGACGAAGCAGAATGAAAGGCTGAGTTCCACGGTGAATTCTAAGGAGCGGTATAGTACCCTACACATCATAGCCTCCCAGCTAGAAGACTCAGCCACCTACCTCTGTGCGGTGGAGGCACAGTGCTCCCAGGCGGCCTGCAGCCTGTACCCAAACTGCAGCTGCCTCAGCCCCGCCCTCCACAGTACTACACCGTCCAAGTACCCTTGCTACCTCTTTGGGTTTCCAGATTCATAACTCAGCACTTTCTCCTCTGAAGATCAGATCCTTTAGGACTGTCATCTCACTTTTTTTTTTTTTTTTTGCCCTTCTTCTTCCCAGAAATCTCTCGTGGATACAAAGCTCTAATATGGAGCCATTGTCATAACTGATGTAGATGCCAATATTCAATGTCCTGTTAAAACAATCTAGTGCTCCTGATAGATAAAATGTAAACTACATTTTATATATAATTATATATATATATTTTATATACATATAAATTTCTCTGATGGAAAATGCTTGGAAAAATATACAGTAATCAATAAATAGAAAGAGATGACTCAATTTTTAGTTGAATGCATGTGTGTGTTACTTCAAAGTGAAAATGTTTGTAAATGTTTATAATGTTTTTAAAGTTTGTATTCAGATTTTTGAGTCCTGGTAATAACAAATATGAGAAAAATGATTTTTTACATGAAGACAAGGCAGAGACTGGAGTGATGTGTCTGAAAGCCAAGGAGCACCAAACACTGATGGCAGCTGCCACAAGCTAAGAGAAAGCATTGAAGTTTATAGCAGCTTTATTCATAATTACCCAAATCTGGGACTAACCAAGAAGTCCTTCAACAAGAGGATGGATAAGTAAATTGTGGTTCATCCAAACAATGGAATATTATTCAGTGTTAAAAAGAAATGGGCTGTCAAGCCATAAAAATACAGAGGAAACTTAAATGCATGATACCAAGTGAAAGAAGTCAATCTAAAAGGCTGCCCACTATATGATTCCAACTATATGACATTCTGGGAAAGGCAAAATTATAAAGAGAGTGAAAACCAGTGATTGCAAGGATTGAGGGGAGTGGAAGGATGAATGGGCAGAGCACAAAGGATTTTTAGGAGTGAAACTACTCTCTGTGATACTATAATGATGGAGACATGCCACTACACCTTTGTGTAAACTCATAGAATGTACAACACCAAGAGTGAATCCTGGTAAACTATAGACTTTGGGTGATTATAATGTGTTAATATGGGCTCATCAGTTGTGAGAAATAGACCTGTCTCATGTGGAAGTTCATAAGAAGAGAGGTTATGCAAGTGTGGGAGTGGGAGGTATATTGGAAACCTCTGCATCTTCTCTTTAATTTTTCTGTGAACCTAAAATGATCGAAAGTCTCAACAAATTAGAGTCAGATACATGAAACTAGCTTGTATGAAGAGTTAAAGCATTTTGGAAAAATGGTGCCACTAGAAGCGTTGAAAGTGAAAGTGTTAGTCGATCCATCCTGTCCTACTCTATGTGACCCCATGGACTGTAGCCTGCCAGTCTCCTCTTTCCACGGAATTCTCCAGGCAAGAATACTGGAGTGGGTTGCCATTTCCTACTCCAAGGGATCTTCCTAACCCAGGGATCGGACCCAGGGATGGACCCAGGGATCGAACTCAGGTCTCCCGCATTGCAGGCAAACTCTTTACCATTTGAGCCACCAGGGAAGCCCACTAGAAACATTACCTAATGAAACATTACCCTGCTTCTTGTAACGAAGATTCCAAATTTTCATTTTGCACTGGTTCTCAAAATGATATAGGTGATCCCCACCTACACTTGCAAGGAGAAAGACAGAAGCCAGAAAGCAATTTGGTTGCTTTAGAAAGAGCCTCTTGCTTTACCTGTTGGCAACTCATCTACTTCCTCCAGGTCCTCCAGTCTTGCAGATGTTTTTTTCTTTTATTCCTACAAGATGAAATAAGACTTATAGAATGAATCACCAAAAGAACATCTTCTTACCAATTCAGTCACAAAGCCCCTTTGACCTCACTGTCTGTGATGATGGTTACATTCAGTGAGCCACATCCCATTTTATGCCATTTTACTATGGATTTATATTCTCCTTGATCTTATAGGAGAAATGAAATCACAGATAGGGATTCATTCCAAGGAAGGCCCTAGGGTTAATTAGTGGCAACAGCAGCCCCTGAAGACTGCATGTGATGCAAAAATAGTGTTAGGGTTCCAGAGTGCCAGGGGTTTCTCCCCACTCTCTCTCATCACTTTACATTGTATACAAGCAGGCCTCAATAAAGATTTGTTCTGCTAAATAGTATGAAAGTATTTAGAGCTAGATGAGCCCATATACAGGGTTTAGTTCAACCTCATTTTACAAAACAGGAACTAGATCCAAGATGACAGAATGAAAAATTATATAATTTAAAAATAGATCAAATGATCTAGCAGTAGAAAGTAAAGGATAAACTGGATATCCTCACCTCCCCCTTAATATTCTTTTTCTATCTCCTTCCAGACCCTTGTTTCTGAGCAAAGAAAAACTGTCTAATACAAACTGCAACACTTAGATCTCTGCCATTTAGTAATTGCATTTTAGGATACATTTCAACTGTTTCTACTGTCAGTTCTCTGAGAAAGCAAGGGGCCACTAAAAACCGGCCTAGGAGACAGTCTGAGATAACAGGCAGTTGAAATGTCAAATGATCTTCTCTCTGTTACTCTGATCTTTGGCTTACAAGTTCCTTTTAGAGAGAGTTTTCCTCCATAACAGGCAAATGAAAATGATATATTGGCTGAACCTGATAGTTTCATATATATATATATATATATATATATAAAAATATATTTTTGGTTTGTTTGTTTAGGAGAGTGAATCATGGTGCTTTTATAATTTAAAAACTATGTGTCAGGCACATCATTGAATAAAGAGCAACAGCATCTACCTCTTTTCAGCTTATAAACAGTCAAATTCTCTATCTCTACATTCTTACTGTGCATGAGCACTGAAGAATTGATGCTTTTGAACTATGGTGTTGGAGAAGACTCTTGAGAGTCCCTTGGACTGCAAGAAGACCCAACCAGTCCATCCTAAAGGAGATCAGTCCTTGTTGTACATTGGAAGGACTGATGTTGAAGCTGAAACTCCAGTATTTTGGCCACCTGATGTGAAGAGCTGACTCATTTGAAAAGACCCTGATGCTGGGAAAGATTGAGGGCAGGAGGAGAAGGGGATGGCAGAGGACAAGATGGTTGAATAGTATCACCAACTCAATGGACATGGGTTTTGGTGGACTCTGGCAGTTGGTGATGGACAGGGAGGCCTGGCATGCTGCAGTTCATGGGGTCACAAAGAGTCGGATATGATGGAGTGACTGAACTGAACTGAATTGAGATTACTTCAATCTGAGACATAATTTGTTTGACCTTTGCTGTTTTTATGCATGTCCCTCGTAGGCACAGCCATGAAAGGCTGTTAAACTCATTTAACCAGAGTTCAGTAGTTAGAGATGTGATCACCAGGTGGTGGTGCACCTCTGCTGATCAGAACATGTGGAGGGTTCATTTGAGTGGGTTCTGAATGGATAGGCTTAGGGCAGAAGCAGAGCCTTTTTCTTATTGGCTGGGTAGACAATGAAAGAAACCACTAGAGAAAAGAAGGGATCACTTGGTAACAGAAGCAGGTCTTCTGCTTGGAGACTGCAGGTCCACAATTGATCCTAAATGGGAAAAACAATGAAGACACCCATTGGAGCTTTAATCATTTTCTTATGGCTACAGCTGGACTGTGAGTTGAGGGTTTAAGGGAAACAGTGTATTAGTAGATATTCGTTAGACACCGAGACTGACTTTATTCAGGTTTCTTCTAGTTATTGTAGAAAAGGGAAAGTAAATCGTGGAACTTAATAATCTGACAACTCTTCTCCTTTCTCTGACTTCTACTTTCTCCACAGGTGTCAGTCTTGGAAACAAGGTGGAGCAGCGTCCTTCTACCTTGAGTGTCCAGGAGGGAAACAGCTCTGTTATCACCTGCACTTATACAGACTCAGCTTCAAACTACTTCCCTTGGTATAAACAAGAACCTGGGAAAGGTCCCCAGCTCCTTATAGATATTCGTTCAAATATGGGTGAAAAAAAAGACCAGAGACTGACTGTTTTATTGAATAAGACCGCCAAACATCTTTCTCTGCACATCGCAACCATCCAACCTGGAGACTCAGCTGTCTACTTCTGTGCAGCAAGGACACAGTGCTTCCCAGGCACCTGCTACCTGTACTCATACTTGTGACTGGGGCAGCCCCCCTCCTTTGGTGCAACCTTCAAAGTAGCATTTGTCACATTGTGTGTCTGCAAGTGGAAACTGATGTGTTAGACAAGCATAGAATAAGAAGGTTAGGTTCAAGATGACCCAGAAAGTATGACACATTTTATGGATAATTGCTGCTTACTGAATTCTTGTAGGGAGTGAGCATTGTTTTGTTTTGAAATTGTAAGATTGCCTTTATGTTTGCCACTCACACTCCTTTTCTATAAATAACCTCTTGGTATCAATTCACAATCCTTATTATGAATGGTTTTTTTAATACTGTGTTTTGAAAACAGCATTTATTATTTTTCTGATTATATATTGCATGCCAATTATAGGGAAATGTGTGATATCCAATAAATATGATATTGATAATTCTTCAATCACATAATATTGTGAATATTCAGTTTACCTTTTTAAAGAATTATTGTTACAATAGGCTTATAATGTTTTTCACTTACTACTTATATGTTGAATTGAGCATTCACCATTCACATAGTTGATTATCTGTAGATGTTTGTTAAAGAAATAAGAAAGGGTGACTCTTGCAATGCAGGAGACACTGGTTCAATTCTTGGGTTGGGAAGATGTGCTGGAGAAAGGGCAAGCTACCCACTGCAGTATTCTTGGGCTTTGCTTGTGTCTCAGCTGGTGAAGAATCCACCTGCAATGTGGGAGAGCTGGGTTCAATCCCTGGGTTGAGAAGATCCCCTGGAGAAGGGAAAGGCAACCCACTCTAGTACTGTGGCCTGGAGAATTCCATGGGCTGTATAGTCCATGGGGTCACAAGGAGTCAGACATGATGAGCGACTTTCATTTTTACTTTAACAGGCACACATGATATGTGAACTGTGTTAAATATCTATAACTACCACTTCCACTTGTAAGTATACTTTTTGCAATTTAATGTATCCAAGATAGACCCACAAGTTCAGCTACTTCATTAATTTCATTTTTGCTAATGATTGGTTTAAAAAGGATTTTAGAATAGTTATTGCATAGTCAGCCTGGTATTGTTTCTTTTCAATATTTAAGATGAGATTATTTTAAAACACATTAATTCACATTTGGTATGAGAGTGTTAAAAAAATATGTTCAGGACATGAAGGCATTTTGAATAGCAAAGGTGCTATCAGGAGAACCTTTCAGTGAGAAGGGTAACATAGTTGAATAACCTGAGGGGAAATTAATATTTTATATTAGTCAACTGATTAGTAGAAAAAGGTCCGGTGTTTTAGATTGGAGAACAATATTTGCAATGTGTGGTACTATCAGATTTAATGGAGATTCCAGGGCAGGATCTGAAAAAACTTCAACCAGTTTACCTGAGGCTGTGATTACTTTGAGATAAGAAGGTAAGTTCGGTTCAACTTTAAGAGTTAGGCCACTGTAGGTAACAACTCTCTGCTGTTTGCCATTGTCGACTTAAAAGATGCACAACGTGAGAGTTGAGAGCTCAGTTTTACCTGGGGCAAAATGAGGACTGCGGCCGGGGAGACCGAAGCTCAGATGGCTCTGAGAGACTGCTCCAAAGAGGTAGCAGGGGTAAGTCAATATTTAAGATTTTAGTGAAGGGGAATTTAATGTAATCAAGTGCTTACTTTACAAAAGATTTCTGCTAGTGACAAGGAGCTGATGTCACCATGAAGGGATTTAGTGCTTTTCTAGATATGAGGAGATGCAAGGATTGGGATCATGAAATCAGTTCCTGAAAATATCTAACCATGTAAAGACCTGTTTCACCAGTTTCCCTGGAGCACAGAGTGCCTCACTCTCCACCCTGCACTCCCCTCAGCAGGTGTTGAAGGTCAGCAGCTGCAGCAGCACATGGTTCAGTCTCTGCAGAGGCAGAAGACACATGCCCTCGCTGTTGTTCAGTGGCTGGCACATACTCTTGGTAAGAGCCAGTTTGTAGCTGACACCATGTTGTTTAGTAATATCCTTAGGCATGGCTTTTCCTTTTACATTCTTACACAAATATTATGATCAGTAGTGGTCTTATGATCAACTGCCTTATGGAGGTCTCTTGTGGTATATTCCCTTAGAACTAGGTGCACAGAATATAGAGGCTTTTTGTGGCTTTTTTGGGTTTCCTTAGTGGCTCAGATGGTCAAGAATCTGCCTACATTGCTGGAGACTTGGGTTCAATCCTGGGGTTGGAAAGATCCACTGCAGAAGGGAATGGCTACCCACTCCAGTATTCTTGCCTGGAGAATGCCATGGACAGAGGAGCCTGGCAGGTCTGGGGTCGCAAAGAGTCAGACCTGACTGAGAGGGTTCCAATTGAATTAATGGGGACAATATAAATTCAAAGGTTTGATAACCCAGTGACCAAAATCTAGCATCTATTTGCCCTCTCTGAACAGACCTGGGCTGTCAGAACAAATAGAGAAGAGAAAGGGACCACTGTGACAAGACTCCATGTCTGCGAGATTCATCCAGCCTTCTGCAAAGGGAGATTATCTTTTCTCCTACTACTAAGTCCCAAGTTAGGTAACTGAACAGATGTTGTGATGAAGAATTATAATGATCGCTCTGAAACTCCAGTATTTTGGCCACCTCATGCGAAGAGTTGACTCACTGGAGAAGACTCTGATGCTGGGAGGGATTGAGGGCAGGAGGAGAAGGGGACGACAGAGGATGAGATGGCTGGATGGCATCACTGACTCGATGAATGTGAGTCTGAGTGACCTCCGAGAGCTGGTGATGGATAGGGAGGCCTGGCGTGCTGCGGTTCATGGGGTCGCAAAGAGTCGGACATGACTGAGCGACTGATCTGATCTGATCTGATCTGATATTGATATGTAGTTTGAGAAAGCTGCAGTAAATAACACAGATTTTTCTTCTTTTCATAAAGCAATTTATTTCTATCTTAAGTGAAAGAAAGCATATGTAGGTAGGATGATAAATGATCATTACATCTTATGTTGTTTCCATAATACATTACATGCAGTATCTTAAAACAAGTTCCATCATAACTGCAACAGCTGAACACAGTTGTTCATCAAATTATCACTCTTCCTTTCAATATCAAATTTGACTTGTGTTTATTTTTAGATGTAATTGGTATCAACTGAAAATGGGTTTGCCTGGATTCCGGGAGTTGGTGATGAACAGGGAGGCCTGGCGTGCTGCGGTTCATGGGGTTGCAAAGAATGGGACACGACTGAGCAACTGAACTGAACTGAAGAGCTGGTTAATGCAAAAGGAAGTTTGGGGTGAGTGAGACTCTCACCTGGTCCATAGAGAAGTTGACATGAGCCACATCAACTTGCTACTCCAGGAAACCCCTGTTTCCTGTTGTGGGGCAGCAGCAGCACATGCCCAGCAACTCTTCCCTCACCCTGTCAGGCTCACCTTGCAAGGCCTTGACACTGAAGAAGAAGATATTTTCCATCTAGTGGAAGAGCTGAAACATGCTTCTCCCCAGCCTTCTGAAGGTGGTCGTGGCTTCACTGTGTTTAGGTAAGGATGGTCCTGGTGGAACTGTGCCTCCTCTGTGACCTAAGGACTGGTGGGACAGGCAGTCTTATGGGAACCCTTGAAGAAGTGGGGTCTAAAATAGGATTTCTGTATTCCATACCACTATTCCTAAAGTTCTGATTCTATTTTTTTTTCTTTAGGATCCATTATTGCCCAGAAGGTAACTCAAGACCAACCACAAGTATTAGGGCAGGAGAAGGAAGCTGTGACCCTGGACTGCAAGTATGACACCAGTGATTCACGTTATAGCTTATTCTGGTACAAGCAGCCCAGCAGTGGGGGGATGATTCTCCTTATTCGTCAGGATTCTTCTAACCTGCAAAATGCCACAGAAGGTCACTACTCATTGAATTTCCAGAAAGCAAGCAAATCTATCACACTTGTCATCTTTGCTTCACAGCTGGAGGACTCTGCAGTGTATTTCTGTGCCCTGAGCGAGCCCACAGTGAGACGTGTGTAGGAGGAACCTGCACCAAAACCCAGGGCCCTGCTCCACCTGCTGTGGGGACCAGGGCAGGGAGTTGCCAGCACAGACAGGAAGTGAGTAGGGTTGCACAGGCATAGGGTTAGAGACAAGATACTCATTCTAAGAAAATAGTTCTCTAGGTTCAGAGGCCATATTCAGAGCTATCATTCATAAAAAAAAATCCTTATCCCTAGAAATTTAGGCTTAAATTATTTATTTATTAACAAATAAAATTATGTATTGAGGACAAAAATTAGCCACATAAAATCCTTGCCATGTAGTGATTAGTATGAGCTAGAAGAATTGACTAAGGGAATTCAGAAATGTCTGAATTACAAATCAGTAAAAATCTGTGTGAATTGTTGGATTTTCATTTCAATTTATTCATGTTTTACCAAAGTTTTCACTTTTGTCTCAGGTTCAAAGGATTTGTTAACAAAATAAGCCACTTGTTATATACAAATAAATAGATGTTTATTGGAGAATTATCTAGCTTACTTTCAATATATTAGCATTAAACACACTAACATTAAAAGAAAACAGAAATAGAAAGAGCAGATGATACATCACCAAATTGGGTTTTGACCAATATCCAGACTTGGATGGAGGTCAACATCCAGACTTGAGAGTTTTCAGTACTAGGAAGTCTGAGGTCACAACACATCTGGAGTCCCAATTATGAAAAGAGTCCTTTCTGTGGGTGAGACTTCCAAGATTGCAGTTCAGGGCTCCCATTTACAATCCCAGGGCAGTTGCAAACTGATATCATCATCAATCTGTGACCAAATTGCATCTCTGGTTTCATGTTAATGCTGTTCGTTTAGTCATGTAACACTTGGAGTGTTGCTAAGGCTGGGGGATCCCTCTGGGAGCTCAACAATCTCAAGATTTCTTCCCCATCTTATCCATGGTGCTGGAAGTCTTGCACTCACAACAGGCAGTTACTCACAGTCAACTCACAGTCAGGGCAGTGTCCAGGCAGGTTAGAAGCAAGGTCAGACGCCTGTTCTGCTTTGTCTCTGAAGCCTAAACAAGACTATTTATTTAGTTTTCCTAGCAATTCGTTAAATATTAATTGACTATATGTTATATTACAGGCGTTGTTTTGTCATGAAATCTCTGCATGATTTTCCTTCTTTTGAATATCATGTTTTTTCACACCATTTAATAAATTCATTCATTTTAGTTTTGTTAGCTGAAGTTAATAGTACCCTTATTTACATTCTAAGGTGCCTACTTTGTGCTAATACTCATTGCTTCTTATTAACACCTCTATCACTGAATGGCTCATTTTCCATAATGTAAGTTTTTCCTGCCTCTCTTCAGTCTTATCCACAAAAAGATCAATAATTAGTGGCTCTTAGAAGGACATTTTGTGAAGCACCTTATGAATTATGTTCTGTCTCTGGTCTTACCTTGCACTGCACACTTCTCCAAAAGCATTTTTGCCATCATGTGGCTGATTTTGCACCCCTCTGGGCCCTCTTTTTCAATCACTGTTACACAATCCCAAATATTCTTTCTCTCCAATTTCTTCCTTCTACCTTGAATCCCATTTTTCTCAGTGTTTTAAAAGTTGAATGGTAATGGGTGGTTGCTAAGTGATCTTGTATAATAGCTGCCTCTTATATTTGTATTTGAAAGGCAATTGTGTAGAGTAGAAATCTTAAAAGAAATGTCTTACATTCTTTACAATAAGTGAGGCTGGAAAAACTGGACAGCTAAATGTAAAAGAATGAAATAAGAACACTCTAACATCATACACAAAAATGAACTCAAAATGGATTAAAGGCCTAAGTGTAAGACCGGATGCTATAAAACTCTTAGAGGATAACATAGAGGCAGAACACTCTTTGACATAAATCACAATAGAATCTTTTCTACCTCCTAGAGTAATGAAAATAAAAACAAAAATAAACAAATGGAACCTAACTAAACTTAAAAGCTTTTGCATAGCAAAGGAAATCAAACAAAACAGAAAAAAAAATCCACAGAATGAGAGAAAATATTTGCAACAGAATTGACAAGGGATTAGTTTCCAAAATATACAAACAGCTCATGCAGCTCCATTAAAAAAAAAACAAACAAACAAACAAACTCAAATTAAAAATGAGGGGATAATCCAATAGACATTTCTCCAAAGAACATGTACAGATTACCAAAAGGCACATGAAAAAATCTCAACACCACTAATTATTAGAGAGATGCAAATCAAAACTACAATGAGGTATCACTTTACACTGATCTTTGGGCTTCCCTGGTAGCTCAGTTGGTAAAAAATCTTGGGCTTCCCTGGTGGCTCAGCTGGTTAAAAATCTGCTTGCAATGTGGGAAACCTGGGTTTGATCCCTGGGTTGGGAAGACCCCCTGGAGAAGGGAAAGGCTACCCCTCCAGTATTCTGGCCTGGAAAATTCCATGGACTGTATAGTCCATGGGGTCACAAAGAGTTGGACACGAGTGAGTGACTTTCACTTTTACTCACACTAATCAGAATGGCCATCATCAAAGAATCTACAAGCAATAAATGACAGAGAAGGTGTGGAGAAAAGAAGAAAAGGGAACCTTCCTACACTGTTGGTGGAAGTGTAAATTGGTATAGTTGCTATGAAGAACAGTATGAAAGTTCCTTAAAAAACTAAAAAAAGTGCTACCATATGACCCAGCAATTCCACTCCTGGGCATAAATCTGGAGAAAACCATAATTTGAAAAAATACATGTACCCTAATGTTCACTGCAGCACTATTTACAATACCAAGGACATGGAAGCAACCTATATGTCTATGGAAAGTATAGATAAAGATGTGGTACGTATATACAATGCAACATTGCTCACCCTTAAAAACAATGAAATGATGCCATTTGCAGCAACATGGATCGACCTAGAGATTGTCATACTGATTGAAGTCAAACAAAGACAAATATCTTATATTACTTATATGTGGAATCTTAAAGGAAAGTGAAGTTGCTCATTCATGTCCGCCTCTTTGCGACTCCATGGACTGTAGCCTACCAGGCTCCTCTGTCCATGGGATTTTCCAGGCAATAGTACTGGAGTGGATTGCCATTTCCTTCTCCAGTGGATCTTCCCAACCCAGGGACAGAACCCAGGTCTCCCGCATTGTAGACAGACACTTTACTGTCTGAGCCACCAGTGGAATCTTAAAAAATGGTACAAATGAACCTATTTCCAAAACAGAAGTAGAATCACAGATATAGGAAACAAATTTATGGTTCAGATCAGATCAGATCAGTCGCTCAGTCGTGTCTGACTCTTTGCGAACCCATGAATCGCAGCACGCCAGGCCTCCCTGTCCATCACCAACTCTGGGAGGTAACTCAGACTCATGTCCATCAAGTCAGTGATGCCATCCAGCCATCTCATCCTTTGTCGTCCCCTTCTCCTCTTGCCCCCAATCCCTCCCAGCATCAGAGTCTTCTCCAATGAGTCATCTCTTCGCATGAGATGAACAAATTACTGGAGTTTCAGCTTTAGCATCATTCCTTCCAAAGAAATCCCAGGGCTGACATCCTTCAGAATGGACTGGTTGGATCTCCTTGCAGTCCAAGGGACTCTCAAGAGTCTTCTCCAACACCACTGTTCAAAAGCATCAATTCTTCGGCGCTCAGCCTTGTTCACAGTCCAGCTCTCACATCCATACATGACCACAGGAAAAAGCATAGCCTTGACTAGACAAACTTTTGTTGGTAAAGTAATGTTTCTGCTTTTCGATATGCTATCTAGGTTGGTCTAACTTTCCTTCCAAGGAGTAATCGTCTTTTAATTTCATGGCTGCAGTCACCATCTGCAGTGATTTTGGAGCCCCCCAAAATAGTCTGACACTGTTTCTACTGTTTCCCCATCTATCCCCCATGAAGTGATGGGACCAGATGCCATGATCTTAGTTTTCTGAATGTTGAGCTTTAAGCCAACTTTTTCACTCTCCTCTTTCACATTCATCAAGAGGCTTTTGAGTTCCTCTTCACTTTCTGCCATAAGGGTGGTGTCATCTGCGTATCTGAGGTTATTGATATTTACCAAGGGGAAAGTAGGGGAGGGATAAATTAGGAGGTTAGGATTGTCATATACACATGCTTACTCCTTGGAAGGAAGGTTATGACCAACCTAGATAGCACATTCAAAAGCAGAGACATCACTTTGCCAACAAAGGTTCGCCTAGTCAAGGCTATGGTCTTTCCTGTGGTCATGTATGGATGTGAGAGCTGGACTGTGAAGAAAGCTGAGCACCGAAGAATTGATGCTTTTGAACTGTGGTGTTGGAGAAGACTCTTGAGAGTCCCTTGGACTGCAAGGAGATCCAACCAGTCCATTCTGAAGGAGATCAGACCTGGGATTTCTTTGGAGGGAATGATGCTCAAGCTGAAACTCCAGTATTTTGGCCACCTCATGCGAAGAGTTGACTCATTGGAGAAGACTCTGATGCTGGGAGGGATTGAGGGCAGGAGGAGAAGGGGACGACAGAGGATGAGATGGCTGGATGGCATCACTGACTCGATGAATGTGAGTCTGAGTGACCTCCGAGAGCTGGTGATGGACAGGGAGGCCTGGCGTGCTGCGGTTCATGGGGTCGCAAAGAGTCGGACACGACTGAGCAACTGATCTGATCTGATCTGATCTGATATACTATTATATATATATATATATATATATATATATATATATAATATAGATAGGAAACTAATAAGAAACGTACTGTAGAGCACAGGGAACTCTACTCAATACTTTGTAATGACCTACATGGGAATATAATTCTAAAAACAGTGGATATGCTGTATATGTACAACTGATTCACTTTGCTGTACAGTGGAAACTGACATTGTAAATCAACTATACTCCAGTAAAAATTAATTCTAAAAAGTCTTAAATTTGTTTAACTCAAGAAATCTTACCATTCTAATAGACATTTTTTACCATGTTAATAATTTTAAGTATATAATACAGTGATTTAGATACATTTACATTATTATTAAACAGCAACATTATTCATCTCTAGAACCCTTTTCATGTGAAAACCTGAAAATTTGTACTCATTAAGAGTAACTCCCCATTCCCCTGTTCCTCCAGCTCCTGACCACTACTATTCTGCTCTCTCTGAGTTTGACTACTTCAGACATCCTGTATAAGTGGAATCATGCAACACAGGTCATTTTGTGTCTTCTTTAATTTATCATGATGTACTCAAGTTTCATCTATGTTGTTGCATGTTTTAGAATTTCTTTCCTTTTTAAGGTTGAATAATATTCTAGTGTAAGTTATAGACCACATTTCATCTATCCATTCATTTGTTGATATTTGGGTTGCTTCCACCTTTGGATGGAAACATAGATATATAAATATCTCAGTATTTTGGGTATATACCAAAATATCAATTTTTGGACATAATTAGAAGTGGAATTCCTGAATCATACGACACATCTGTGTTTAAATTTTTGAGAAATATTTATTCTAGTTAATTTGAACAGCTATCCTTTAGACTACTTTATCACAAGCCAGTGTCAAGGACTAGAGAAAGCAAGTGATCAGGATCTGTGAATGAAGTTTTGGGACTCTGGTGGTTCACCTAAACCCAGAAAAATCTATCATCTTTGCTATAGTGCCTTGCTCCTCAGGTGCCTAACAGTTGATCTGAAAGGAGTGGCCAAGGCACTACCTGGTGGTCAGCTCCTGAACTGCAGCTTGGATACTCTTTCAGATGTGTTGCTGTCCTCTTTTGGTGAAAGGGTCAAATCTGTGATTATTCAGTCACTTTTTATTAGTTCAATGTGCAGAAATAAAAAGAAAGTTGCTAACAGAATGTATTGTGTGCGTGTGTGCTTTGTTGCTTCAGTCATGTCCAGCTCTTTGTGACCCTGTGGACTGTAGTCTGCCAGGCTCCTCTGTCCATGGGATTATCCTGGCAAAAATAATGGAGTGGGTTGCCATTTCCTCCTCTGGGGCATCTTCCCAGCTCAGGGATCCAACCTGCAGCTTCTTCATTGCAGGTGATTTCTTTACCACTGAGCCACCAGGAAGCCCCTGAAACTATCTATAGTATAAAAAACAGGGAATCAGGTTTTGTCATCAGAGAGATTTCTATCCAAAATTATTAGCTCTGCCATGAACTTTCTAGACACTTGTGAGCCTTGTTTTATCATATAAAATGGGAGAGTGATATATTCTTTGACATTTTACTGTGGCAAGTTATCAATAGTGTAGTCACAGGGGCTGACAAGTAGCAGTTGATTAATAAACAAGAAAAACCTCAATAGATGCAGAAAAAGCATTTGAGAAAATTCAGCATCCATTCCTGTTTAAAAATTTCTAGCAAATTAGGACCTAAGGAATTTCCTCAACTTAATAAAAAACCTCTACAAAAACTACATCAAGTATCATACTTGATGGTAAAAGAATGAATACTTCCTCCCTAATTTCAGCACTAGGGGAAGAATTTCGGCTCTCACTGTTTGTATTTAGTGTTTTACTAGGGATTCTAGCTGGAGAAGGAAAAGGCAACCCACTCCAGTGTTCTTGCCTGGAGAATCACAGGGACGGGGAAGCCTGGTGGGCTGCCGTCTATGGGGTCGCACAGAGTTGGACAGGACTGAAGTGACATAGCAGGGATTCTAGCCAGTGTAAAAAGGCAAGAGAAAGAAACAAACAACAACAACAACAAAAAAAAAACACAATTTGAAAAGGAAGACACAAACCTATCCTTAGTCACAGACAGCATAATTATATGAGTATAAAATCCAAGGGAATCTACAAAAAAACCACTATAAAAAATAAGAAAGTTAAAGTCAAATAAACACCTACCACATGCTCCAGGAATTCCACTCCCAGATATTCACCCAAGAGAAAAATGAAAGCACATGTCTATTAAAAATGTGATACATAAAAGCTGAAAGCAACTTTCTTTGTAGCGCCTCCAACTAGAACTAACAGAAATGTTTGTTAATAGGTGAATAGATTAACATATCGTTTTACATCTATGTAATGCAACTTTTCATCAATACAAAGGAATGAACCATTGATACTTACAATCATGAAAGAATCTTAATTATGCTGAGAGAAAGAAGCTAGACAAAACAGTACACATAATGCTATTTATATCATATAAAATACGCAAACTAATTCATGATGGAAGTGCTGCGTGAAAATTGGAGTAGGAGGTGGGGAGAGGATTGAGGGAAGATTATAAAGAGATGTGAGGAAACTTGTTTGGGTGATGCATTGTTCATTATCTTAACTGGAATTATAGCTTCACAAACGTGTACACATGTCAAATCTTATTAATGTGTTTATTTAAAATAAGTGCAATATAGTTTATGAATGTTGTGTATTTATAAAACAATTAAAAATCCAAGTTTGGCAAATGTCTTTCTTCAGTGTTGCGTGAGTCTTCTAATGTGACCCCGGTTCCAAATATTTCTCCTCTATGTTCTCATTGTCCTATGTTTTTTTAAAGATGTGGATAGCAACTTTCTGTGTCCTTATAAATGTGTTATACATTTATTTTCAACCCAGCATCATCCAAATTTATTTTATGCTTTCTGTTTAATGTGTCAACTTTTTTTCAGAATTCCTTCCTACCTAGCATAGCTTTGAGGCCATTTTTATGTGAACCCAAAAGAGAATCTGAGCCTGATTTATTACTTAAATCTGGATCAGGGAAATTATCTGTATGTTAACTTTGGACTGATGAAGCTGCTTGATACAAATCTATGGAGAGTGAACTCCAATCAGGCTGAGTTAAGCTTCCCTCTTTGTGTCTAGTGTGGGGCTTCCCCTGTGGCTTAGCGGTAAAGAATCTTCCTGCAATGCAGGAGATGCAGGAGTTGTGGGTTCGATTGCTGGGTCAGGAAGATCCCTTGGAAGAGGGCATGACAACCCGTTCCAGTATTATTGTCTGGAGAATCCCATGGACAGAGGAGCCAGGCAGGCTACAGTCCACAGGATTTCGAAGAATTGGACATGACTGAAGTGACTGAGCACCCGTGCACGTGTGTCTAGGGATGCATGCTTACAGAGTTTTACAGAAGATGTGTTCCACTCCAGAACTTCATTCTGATAGCCTTGAGGATTTTTTGTTTATTTTATTTTTGCAAAAATGAATATTCATAAAAAGCTAAAGAAGTGCTTGTTTTAGCTGCTGCTACTTCATAACAAAAGACAAGTTTAAAAAATTGTATTTCTCCCTGATCACTGATGACCATCTTACTCTAGGATAGTGATTACAAAAGAAATCTTATAAACCAGTATCAAACTGGCTGCAACAAAACCATCTGGAAGTTTTAAAAGTTATGAACTTTTGGGAATTCGCTGGTGGTCCAGTGGTTAGGAGTTTGTTCTTTCACTGCTGAGGGCCATGGTTCCATGGTTCCATCCCTGGATGGAGAACTAGATCCTACAAGCTGTGCAGTGGCATCAAGGAAAAAATTACACATTTTTGGTCTCAATCCTGAAAAGTACAATTCATGAAGTCATAGTTGGGATTCCTGAGTCTGTTATTTTAAATCAGTCACACATTGATTCTTTTATCAGCTGTTGCATGAATATCAGCTATGTCTTTAATAATTTGAAAAGCTGGGAAAGAAGAGAGTCCTAACTCGCGCTCCAAGCTTTTGACAGAAATCCACATTTTTAGGGTTCCCAACCCAGTGGAGGAAGATTATTTGGTTAAAGTTTGGCAACAAAATGTGGCAGATGGGTGCTAAGAGAATCAATCCTGAAGCTAGATTTCATTAAAAGTATGGGGTTAGTCTTGACTGATTCATAGATTAGCCATCTTATCTTGAAATCAGGGAAATAGAATAATATATTGATGTCAGATCATTCTATTAAGGATTTGATAAATTCAGTTATGATAGTTCTTTTTTTCATATTTTAATGGTTTTGAAATTCAAGGTTATTTGACTATTCATAGGATAGTGTGAATTTTTCCCCCTGAAAATATTTTGTTTAAAAGCTAGCATTTCTTACAAATGATATTATTTTAGGAATGATAAAATACTATATTTCAAGTAGTAGCGATTCCTCAATCAAAGACCCTGTACTCATTATTTTTGTTGGGTATAGCAAATACTTAATGAGCATGTAATAAATGTAAGTCACTGTGCTATAAATTGGGGTACAATGATGAGAAATAGAGATTTATTCAATACTGACTTGACTTCTTATTACTTCCTCTGTAATCAGCCACAAAACCCTTTTCCGACAGTCAGTGGATTATAGGTTGGCCCACATGGATGCATGAGACTATAAAGCACTATATTAAAGTGATTGAGAAAACTGATATCTTTTTAGCTACAGAAATACCTGGGATGCTTTGTTAAAAAACTTTCAAGTCAGGTAGTATCCTAAAAATAAAACAGACCTGAGAGGTGTTGACAGCTGTTGATCAGATTTCCAAGCCCCACCTGAAGACTGACATGTGCCTCATGGATAAAGTCAAGGATAACATTTTTCTGATTTGCAGAGGAGACCAGGATACATGCATCACTTTTCTGTCCTGTAATGCCAGAGGGTGCAGTTTCCTAACAGAGGCACATTTTCTATGTGAAACTACATTTCACTGTGACTTCAACATTTCTTCATGTTAAGAGTCAAGAATGTCATTCAGAGATACTCTAGAGATGAGCTCTTCTTCAGGCTTAGTGACCGCAATACTCTTCCTGCTGGATAAGCAAAATGCCTCTAAAAATTTGGATTCTTTCCTCTGTTCTGTCAACAAAATCTTTAATCTTAATTTTATCCCAGAGCTTTATGCCTAAGATCACACAAAACTCTTTTATTTTTCCCCAGGACAAACCCGTGGAGACTCAGTGACCCAGTTAGGTGGCCAAGTGACTCTTCAGAAAAGGCTGTTGTGACCATCAATTGCACTTTTTCAGCCACCGGGTACCCCACTGTTTTTTGATATGTTCAGCGTTCAAGAGAAGGTCCACAGCTCCTCCTGAAAGCCACGAAGGTCAAAGAGAAGAGAATCAGCAGAGAGTTTGAAGCCACATACCATAGAAAATCAAAATCCTTCCACTTGAAGAAAGCCTCAGTCTAAGAGTCAGACTCGGCTGTCTACTACTGTGCTCTGAGTGACACAAAGAAGGGAGCTGCAGGGGGAGCTGAGCATACTCTGAGCAGCAGCAGGGCCTGGGTGCTGAGCGTCTGACTAGCTGATCCACTCTGTGGCATAGTCTATGGTGTTTTGTCCCTCAGTCTCTGGTTGATACAAAACTCATACAAATACTTAGGGCATGAGAACCAGAAGTGAATATTCCCCATACACAACTCTCATTAATGAGTTTAGCAAAAGATAGAAAAAGGAGTACGTCAAGGCTGTATATTGTCATACTGTTTATTTAACTTATATGCAGAGTACATCATGAGAAATGCTGGACTGGAAGAAACACAAGCTGGAATCAAGATTGCCAGGAGAAATATCAATAACCTCAAATATGCAGATGACATCACCCTTATGGCAGAAAGTGAAGAGGAACTCAAAAGCCTCTTGATGAAAGTGAAAGTGGAGAGTGAAAAATTTGGCTTAAAGCTCAACGTTCAGAAAATGAAGATCATGGCATCTGGTCCCATCACTTCATGGGAAATAGATGGGGAAACAGTGGAAATAGTGTCAGACTATTTTGGGGGGCTCCAAAATCACTGCAGATAGTGACTGCAGCCATTAAATTAAAAGATGCTTACTCCTTGGAAGGAAAGTTATGTCCAACCTAGATAGCATATTGAAAAGCAGAGACATTACTTTGCCAACAAAGGTCCGTCTAGTCAAGGCTATGGTTTTTCCAGTGCTCATGTATGGATGTGAGAGTTGGACTGTGAAGAAGGCTGAGCACCGAAGAATGGATGCTTTTGAACTGTGGTGTTGGAGAAGACTTTTGAGAGTCCCTTGGACTGCAAGGAGATCCATTCAGTCCATTCTGAAGGAGATCAGCCCTGGGTGTTCTTTGGAAGGAACGATGCGAAGCTGAAACTCCAGTACTTTGGCCACCTAATGTGAAGAGTTGACTCATTGGAAAAGACTCTGATGCTGGGAGGGATTGGGGGCAGGAGGAGAAGGGGACGACAGATGATGAGATGGCTGGATGGCATCACTGACTCAATGGACGTGAGTCTTAGTGAACTCTGGGAGTTGATGATGGACAGGTAGGCCTGGCGTGCTGTGATTCATGGGGTCGCAAAGGGTCGGACACAACTGAGCTACTAAACTGAACTGATGACACCAATAGTTCCTTGTCCAGGATTAAAGTAATTTCAGGGTAAAGTCATGTAAATAGTGAGACTTAGGGCCATAGAAAAAAGAAACAAGAAGCATTGGGATGCTGCTGTACCCTTATGGAAAAATCTAGAGATCAGAAATATCAATTACATTTGAATAATTAGGGTGGATGATGTGTTGTGTGTGTTTGTGTGTTATGAGGTCATTAAGGGAGTGAAGGTTGAAAATAGGAGGACTAAAAATATATAAGCAGAAGCTACCTTTGTTCTCTACCAGTGCCTGTATAATAAGCAGTGATCATTTCCCAAACCCAGCAGAAAATTAGAAGTTAGCCATTGATAAATTGAGCAATGGCACATGTAAGTAAGAAAGCCAAAATAATTAAAAATTTAAAATATAATAATTTAAGTATTCACTTTAGGGAAATAAAATATTTTTTAAGAAAGTAACATACGCATAGTCTTTATGATTCAACTAAATTTTCTTCTAGATAAGTTTTACCACCAATTTTTCCTTAAACTTTGTGTATTACTGAGGTTTTGCACTTTTGCTTATGAGTTAACCTTTAAATTTTAGAAAAACTATTAAAGTTTATGAATGAGATGGAACTTCATTTCATTTAAAAGTCATTTATATGTTTTTGTGTAAATTTTCTATTCAGGTATCTTACCATTCCCTACTGTGTTATGGGGCTTCCCAGATGGTTCATTGGGAAGGAAATGAGGGTTCCAATCTCTGAGTCCAGAAGAGCCACTGCGGAAGGAAATGGCAACCCACTCCAATACTCTTGCCTGGGAAATCCCCTGGATAGAGGATCCTGGTGGGCTGTAGTCCATGGGGTACATGAGAGTTGGATATGATTTAGCAACTAAAACAATACCTGTGTTCAATTCAGTTCAGTTCAGTCGCTCAGTTGTGTCCGACCCTTTGCGACCCCATGAATCGCAGCATGACAGGCCTCCTTGTCCATCACCAACTCCTGGAGGTCACTGAGACTCACATCCATCGAGTCAGTGATGCCATCCAGCCATCTCATCCTCTGCCGTCCCCTTCTCCTCTTGCCCTCAATCCCTCCCAGCATCAGAGTCTTCTCCAATGAGTCAACTCTTCCCATGAGGTGGCCAAAGTACTGGAGTTTCAGCTTTAGCATCATTCCTTCCAAAGAACACCCAGGACTGATCTCCTTCACAATGAACTGTTTGGATCTTCTTGCAGTCCAGGGAACTCTCAAGAGTCTTCTCCAACACCACAGTTCAAAAGCATCCATTCTTCGGTGCTCAGCCTTCTTCACAGTCCAACTCTCACATCCATACATGACCACTGGAAAAACCATAGCCTTGACTAGACGGACCTTTGTTGGCAAAGTAATGTCTCTGCTTTTCAATATGCTATCTAGGTTGGACATAACTTTCCTTCCAAGGAGTAAACATCTTTTAATTTAATGGCTGCAGTCACTATCTGCAGTGATTTTGGAGCCCCCAAAATAGTCTGACACTATTTCCACTGTTTCCCCATCTATTTCCCATGAAGTGATGGAACTGGATGGCATGATCTTCGTTTTCTGAAAGTTGAGCTTTAAGCCAACTTTTTCACTCTCCACTTTCACTTTCATCAAGAGGCTTTTGAGTTCCTCTTCACTTTCTGCCGAGAGCTCCCGGCCTACCCGCGAGCGGCGCACTGAGAGCACGCCTGAGAGGAGCTACCCAACGACCGAGGAAGGACGGTGGTGAAGACTGGCGCGCTAAGCACGGCGGAGAGGAGCTACCCCATGACCGAGGTCAGGAAGGGCGGCGGTGAGGAGATACCCCTCCCTCAAGGTCAGGAAGTGTGGCGACCCTTCATCCAAGGTAAGGTGCGATGGCTGTGCTTTGCTGGAGCAGCCGGGAAGAGATACCCCACATCCAAGGTAAGAGAAATCCAAGTAAGACGGTAGGTCTTGCAAGAGGGCATTAGAGGGCAAATACACTGAAACCATACTCACAGAAAACTAGTCAATCTAATCACACCAGGACCACAGCCTTGTCTAACTCAATGAAATTAAGCCATACCCTTGGGGCAACCCAGGATGGGCGGGTCATGGTGGAGAGATCTGCAGAATGTGATCCACTGGAGAAGGAAATGGCAAACCACTTCAGTATTCTTGCCTTGAGAACCCCATGAACAGTATGAAGAGGCAAAATGATAGGATACTGAAAGAGAAACTCCCCAGGTCAGTAGGGGCCCAGTATGCTACTGGAGATCAGTGGAGAAATAACTCCAGAAAGAATGAAGGGATGGAACCAAAGCAGAAAGAATACCCAGCTGTAGATGTGTCTGGTGATAGAAGCAAAGTCTGATGCTGTAAAGAACAATATTGCATAGGAACCTGGAATGTCAGGTCCATGAATCAAGGCAAATTGGAAGTGGTCAAACAAGAGATGGCAAGAGTGAATGTTGACATTCTAGGAATTAGCGAACTAAAATGGACTGGAATGGGTGAATTTAACTCAGAGGACCATTATATCTACTACTGTGGGCAGGAATCCCTCAGAAGAAATGGAGTGGCCATCATGGTCAACAAAAGAGTCCGAAATGCAGTACTTGGATGCAATCTCAAAAACGACAGAATGATCTCTGTTCGTTTCCAAGGCAAACCATTCAGTGTTACAGTAATCCAAGTCTATGCCCCAACCAGTAAAG
>CAKXYN010000605.1:0-46833 GCA_935064755.1 Tragelaphus eurycerus | reverse complement strand
TAAACAACCAGCGCCAAAAAGATTGGGTCACTCCTCCATCACAGCCTATAACCCCCAAGCTTCCAGAAAAACCTTCTAAACATCCTCCAACACTCCCTGAAGGAAAACTAACCAATGGGGTTTACATTTGAATTCTTTGTGAACATGCATTTTGTCATAGAAACACTTTTTAAATTTAACTTTTATTTTATATTCAAGTATAGTTGATCCAGGTGGTGCAATGGTAAAAAATCTGCCTGCCGATGCAGGAGGCCCAAATTTGATCCCTGGTCAGGAAGGTCCCCTGGAGTAGGAAATAGCAACCCACCCTAGTATTCTTGGCCTGGATCCTTTAAAATTTACAAATCACTTTCATAAGAGCTTCCCTGGTGGCTCAGACAGTAATGAATCTGCCTTAAATGCAGGAGACCTGGATTCCACCCCTGGGTCAGGAAAATCCCCTAGAGAAGGGAATAGCTACCCACTCCATTATTCTTGCCTGGAAAATTCCATGGACAGAGGAGCCTGGTGTGCTGCAGTCTATGGGGTCACAAAGAGTTGGACATGACTGAGCAACTAACACTTTCACATTGTTTTACTTCATAGTTGATGTACAATGTTGTGTTACAGCAAAGTGACTCAGTTACACATACACTCACTCTTTTTCAGATTCTTTTCCCATATAGGCTATTTGAGAATTTTGAATATAGCTCCCTGTTATACAGTAGGTCATTATTTATTTTATATATAGTAATATGTATATGTTAATCCCAAACTCCTAATTTATTTTCCCCTTCCAAGACCCAGTCAATTTCTACAGTAAATAAATTTTAAATGGTCAATTTCAAACAGTAAATAAATAGATGTCATGGAGGAAATGTAAAGAATAGGAAACCGGTTGCCTATACAGACTGTCAGAAAATAGGAAAAAGACAAACTGTCTTGGAGCAGGCTACTCAAAATATGATCTGTGGGCCTGTCCTTATTACTGATATAAGTACTGCAATCCAGGGGAAACAGAAACTTCTAGGGCAAGTTTACTGGATGAATTAGGAGTCTGGGATTAGCAGCAAATTTCTTAAATTTAAAAGTTCAGCTTTCTCAAAGTTTGAGGTGTGTGTGTGTGACCCGTGTGTGTGTGTGTTTATGTGTGTGTGTGTCTGTATGTATGTGTGTGTGTGTGTGTGTGTGTGTGTTACTTTATGACCCAGGCAAGTAGCTTCTGTACCTGAGGTTTAAGAAATATTAAAATTATCTAAAATAAATTAGCCTGTATACAGGGACTATGTTAAATAAAATAAAAATGAGACCTAAGTATTCATATTTCTTGAGTCCATTCCTTAGTGCTGGTGAAGGCAGATGTAAATAAACAAGAATGCCTATAGATGTCCGGAGGAAGTTTTTATTTATAGATAAAGTAGGTCATGTTTTCACAAGTGTGGGTTTTGTTTGCTATACAGAGTCTCCATCTGTCTTTCTCTGGCTTCTTAAAAAAACACACACACACACAAAAAAACCCTACCTAATCTAGAACAGAACTGTTTCTATATAATCTGTTATAAACAGATATAGATATAAACAGATCCAGATGGGGCCAAATATCAAGCCATGTAAATAATGGAGGTGATTAGTGGGTGTGGGGACTGGTGGTTGAAGGAGGTAGTGATGATGAAATTAGCTCCATTTCCAAATGCCTGCTCAAGAGGAATGTGTTTCTCCAGGGCTTAGTCTCCTTAAAATACATCAATGCATCACCACTAGAAAACATACATGTAGGAAGTGCCTTGAAAATGTAGTGGGGTTTCAAGTTTATCTATCAAGCTATTATTCCCATGCAATTTTTGACCCTGGGACTAGCAAGCTCTTAGAGTAATTAATATATTGGTTCTAACACCCCTACCATTATCATAACTTTACCAATTTCATTGCTACTCTTTTTGATAAACATGTTCCAGAGTAAAAATTTCTCTTTATAGTCAAGAAATTCTTCCCTTATGCCCTTTTACCAACAGTTCTAATTTTCAGCTGTGGGCTTAATTTCTGTTTTGGTGTTTAAGTATCTTTTTGATTAAATGCATAATTTGCTGGAGACCAGCAGCATAATTAAACTGGTGTATATTGTCATCTGGGTCTTTCCTTAGCTCCTGAGGCATTGCTGGGATGCTCTCTTAAAGGTACAATTCTCTTGACTAACTGTAAAACCCAGATTACCCAAAGTAGCATTTTTATTGATTCATAAAAATACAGGTCAGGATTACATTTAAATTTATAGCAAGATGAGTGTTATATATCTCTGGATGCTTTTAATTTTATAGAAATGTGTATAGGCACATTTACAAAGGTTGTGTTTTTAATAACACATTCTTAATAACTTAGTAGATGAAAATTAGTCACTTTTTTTTAGGGAGAATATTCCTTTGTGTTGCACAACATACATGGATTTAGCACTGAAAGAATTCTGCATTTTAAATTACCATTAAGAAAGACATCTCTACTGTGTCTATAGTACTGCCAAAATCCTCTTGTGTATATTATAATTATTATTTACTAGTCTTTTCAACTCCAAAATTTCTTAAAATTGCCATCACCGTCTCTGGTTGATTTAATGAAATAAAATCAAGAAACTTACAAAGAAAAACAACTTCATCTGTAATGGTCTGATGTGATTGGACAGCTGTTTCAGAGGTTAAATTCTAGCAAATTGTTTTAATTCATTGGTATTTATACTAACAATTGATTTATAGCTAATAAGTCTGAAAATAACTGTGCCTAAATCTACTCACTGCTCATCATCCGGGTGTTCACTTATTTGCTTTTTTAACAAGAGTTTGTGGAGCTTCTGTTATACAAAATGTAACTTCCTAGAAGTCAAAGAGGACTTTTGATGACATAAGGGTTTCATTTTGGAACAATAACTTCTATACCAATGTGGAAAATGGGTTCAACTGTTTAGGAACTGCAGATCAGAAAAAAAAGAATGATGCCACCAAGATGGTGGCACAGATCATTCCTGACTTGACTCCCCTTCCCAAAAAGAACAACTAACAACTATGCAAGAAGAAGACATCACTGAGCGAATCTCAGAACACAGAAACGAGGCTGAAGCCCATCCTGCAGCACACAGATCGCGACAGACTGCAAGAAAGAGTGAGAGGAACAGCTACACGCTGACCACAGGGCCCTTTCCCCAGTGTAGCACCCTGCCTGCAGCTCCTCCAAGGGCAAAGGAGCGCACAGGGCTGACATCCAGCACCCGCAGCACTGGGGGCTCACCTCTGGGAACTCCCGCTCTGGTTTCACCCCATGGGAATCACAGCATCTGTGGGCTCAACCACTGGGAATCTGACTGTGACAGAGAAAGGGAGGAGGGGCTTCCACCCAGCAGCACTGGGGTCTTGGAGGACAGAGCTCCTGCCTGCAGAGCACACACAGGAAACCCAACCAGCAGCTTGCTCTGCTGCAGCCCAACTGGCCGGCACAGTCTGGCCAGGGAACTCGGGTGGGGTTCAAGTCTGCCTAATTCGGGCCTTCAAATGAAGAGATCTCCCAGCCCTGCAGCCTGGTCTGCCCACATCCAGCAGAGGAGCTGAGTTTTAGCCCCTCTGCCCCACCATGTGGATCATGGTGCCCAACCCCTCCCACCAGAGAAACTGTTCAGGAAAATTGAGGAGCTGCCTGAAGTGGGCTCTCCCAGCTCCACCCAAGCAGAAGTTGGGTCACAGCCCTGCCCACCCTGGAGTGTGGTCCCTGCCTGCCCCCATCTGACGGGAAGGGCTGACGAGAACATCCGGAAGCTGCACAACCCAGCAATTCTTGAGCTGATGGGCAGGTGAGTGGGCAGAACGGGTGGCCCCCAGAGCAAAGTCAGTAGCACCTGTTCAGCCAGTGAACCTGGGGCGCAGGCTGACTTGAGTCAAGACCACAAGGAGCACCAGTGGCCTTGGAGATACTTAGCTGATGAGCTCAGGTCGGGAAACAAACTCACAGCCTCACTTGCTGAAGACAGTGTTCAGCCTGCCTGACCAGGGAGCCTCAGCAGAGCACACAGCTGTGGAGCCCACCCGACAGCCCTGCTGACATGACAGTTCATGTGGCACCTGAACAGAGAATAGCCCATGTCTCTCCCTGTCTGCAGGGCAAAGCTGCTGGCCTCACCTGACCAGGATATTCAGCACACACACTCTTGCCTGATTTAGGTCCCAAAACAATGAGCTGCCCAGGCCCTGGGTCCAATCCCATAACCCCACGAGGGCAGGGACACTAAGTCATAGCCCGGCCCCCTGCTGAGGATAGCACCCGGTCTGGGCTGTCTGGTGAGACATCCAGCGAAGCCAAGCAAAAGCGAGGCCATCCTGCAGCCTCACCTGTGCAGGGAACCAAGCCAGCCGTCCACCCAGCTGCGGGCATCCGGAGGCACACTCGCCCCTCCTGACCTCAGAGCTCAAGTAGTTGTCTCAGCCAAAAACAGACCTTAAAATTAGGGCCCCCCACCCATCCAAGGATGTGACCAGCAGACGCATCCAGAAGCCCAAACTGAGCTAACTGGTGAAGAAACATCTCTGCCCCAGCAAACCTGGCAAGTTCAGAAGAGCACACCACTCAAACACAGAGATAACCGATGACAAGAATCAAGAATCCAAAAAAAAAAAAAAAAAAAAAATTAGGTAAATGTGACACCACTGAAGGAAACTATTAAAGCTCTGATAACTGACCCTAAGGAAATGGAGATCTATGAACTTTCAGTCAAAAGGATTCCAAATAATCAATGTATGAACAAAACTAGAAGTCCATAACAGAAACAATAAAAAGCAAACAGAAATTCAAGAGTTGAACACTAAAATAACTGAAGAATTCAGTAGAGAGCTTCAAAAACAGAGTTGACTGTGTAGAAGAAGGAATCAGCACCCTGGAAGTAGGACGCTTGCAATTATCTAGTCAGAGGAAACCAGAGAAAAAGGAAGGAAAAGGAGTGAAGAAAGCCTGTGGGACTTAATGGGACAAAATGAAAAGAAACGGTATTTGAGCTATGTGAATTCTAGAAGGAGAAGAGAATGAAAAAGGGGCAGAGAGTGTATTTAAAGCAGTTATGGTTGAAAACTTCCGAAATTCATGACAAGAAACGGACTTCATCTAAGAGACCCCAAGACTCCAGATATGCTGAGCCCTAAGAAGGCTAGACAGAGATACATTGTGATTAAATTGACAAAAGTCAGACATTGATAAAAGCAACAGAAAAAGGAAGGGAGAGAGAAGTTACCCTATAAGAAGGGAAAACCTGTAAGACTATGGGTAGATTTCTCAACAGATCAACAGTGTAAACAGACAACTTACAAAATGGGACAAAATATTTGCAAACGATATCTGATGAGAGGTTAACATCTAAAATATATAAAGAACTCATATAATCCAATAGCGAAATTCAAATAACCCCATTTTAAAACGGGCAAAAGACATTCTTCCAAAGAAGGTATCTGTCAGGCCGTCAGGTACATGAAAATGCTCAACATCACAAGTCATTAAGATCAGATCAGATCAGTCACTCAGTCGTGTCCAACTCTTTGCGACCCCATGAACTGCAGCACGCCAGGCCTCCCTGTCCATCAACAGCTCCTGGAGGTCACTCAGACTCACATCCATCAAGTCAGTGATGCCATCCAGCCATCTCATCCTCCGTCGTCCCCTTCTCCTCCTGCCCCCAATCCCTCCCAGCATCAAAGTCTTCTCCAATGAGTCAACTCTTCGCATGAGGTGGCCAAAGTACTGGAGTTTCAGCTTTAGCATCATTCCTTCCAAAGAAATCCCAGGGTTGATTTCCTTCAGAATGGACTGGTTGGATCTCCTTGCAGTCCAAGGGACTCTCAAGAGTCTTCTCCAACACCACAGTTCAAAAGCATCAATTCTTCGGCGCCCAGCCTTCTTCACAATCGAGCTCTCACATCCATACATGACCACAGGAAAGACCGTAGCCTTGACTAGGCGAATCTTTGTTGGCAAAGTCATGTTTCTGCTTTTGAATATGCTATCTAGGTTGGTCATAACTTTCCTTCCAAGGAGTAAGCGTCTTTTAATTTCATGGCTGCAGTCACCATCTGTAGTGATTTTGGAGCCCAGAAAAATAAATTCTGACACTGTTTCCACTGTTTCTCCATCTATTTCCCATGTAGTGATGGGACCAGATGCCATGATCTTCGTTTTCTGAATGTTGAGCTTTAAGCCAACCTTTTCACTCTCCACTTTCACTTTCATCAAGAGGCTTTTTAGTTCCTCTTCACTTTCTGCCATAAGGGTGATGTCATCTGCATATCTGAGGTTATTGATATTTCTCCGAGCAATCTTGATTCCAACTTGTGTTTCTTCCAGTCCAGCATTTCTCATGATGTTCTCTGCATATAAGTTAAATAAACATGGTGACAATATACAGCCTTGACGTACTCCTTTTCCTATTTGGAACCAGTCTGTTGTTCCATGACCAGTTCTAACTGTTGCTTCCTGACCTGCATACAGATTTCTCAAGAGGCAGATCAGGTGGTCTGGTATTCCCATCTCTTTTAGAATTCTGCACAGTTTATTGTGATCTACACAGTCAAAGGCTTTGGCATAGTCAATAAAGCAGAAATAGATGTTTTTCTGGAACTCTCTTGCTTTTTCCATGATCTAGCGGATGTTGGCAATTTGATCTCTGGTTCCTCTGCCTTTTCTAAAACCAGCTTGAACATCAGGAAGTTCACGGGTCACATATTGCTGAAGCCTGGCTTGGAGAATTTTGAGCATTACTTTACTAGCGTGTGAGATGAGTGCAACTGTGCGGTAGTTTGAGCACTCTTTGGCATTGCCTTTCTTTGGGATTGGGATGAAAACTGACCTTTTCCAATCTTGTGGCCACTGCTGAGTTTTCCAAATTTGCTGGCATATTGAGTGCAGCACTTTCACAGCATCATCTTTCAGGATTTGGAATAGCTCCACTGGAATTCCATCATCTCCACTAGCTTTGTTCATAGTGATGCTTTCTAAGGCCCACTTGACTTCACATTCCAGGATGTCTGGCTCTAGGTCAGTGATCATACCATCATGATTATCTGGGTCGTGAAGCTCCTTTTTGTACAGTTCTTCTGTGTATTCTTGCCACCTCTTTGTAATATCTTCTGCTTCTGTTAGGTCCATACCATTGCTGTCCTTTATCGAGCCCATCTTTGCATGAAATGTTCCTTTGGTATCTCTGATTTTCATTAATAGATCCCTAGTCCTTCCCACAGGCAAGGCAATGGCACCCCACCCCAGTACTTTTGCCTGGAAAATCCCATGGACAAAGGAGCCTAGTAGGCTCCAGTCCATGGGGTCGCTAAGAGTCGGACACGACTGAGTGACTTCACTTTCACTTTTCACTCTCATGCATTGGAGAAGGAAATGGCAACCCACTCCAGTGTTCTTGCCTGGAGAATCCCGGGGACAGGGGAGCCTCGTGGGCTTCCGTCTATGGGGTCCCACAGAGTCGGACATGACTGAAGTGACTTAGCAGTCTTTCCCATTCTGTGGTTTTCCTCTATTTCTTTGCATTGATCGTTGAGAAGGCTTTCTTATCTCTTCTTGCTATTCTTTGGAACTCTGCATTCAGATGTTTATATCTTTCCTTTTCTCCTTTGCTTTTCACTTCTCTTCTTTTCACAGCTATTTGCAAGGCCTCCCCAGACAGCCATATTGCTTTTTTGCATTTCTTTTCCATGGGAATAGTCTTGATCCCTGTCTCCTGTACAATGTCACGAACCTCATTCCATAGTTCATTAGGCACTCTATCTATCAGATCTAGGCCCTTAAATCTATTTCTCACTTCCACTGTATAATCATCAGATCAGATCAGATCAGTCGCTCAGACGTGTCCGACTCTTCGCGACCCCATGAACTGCAGCACACCAGGCCTACCTATCCATCACCAGCTCCCAGAGGTCACTCAGACTCACATCCATCAAGTCAGTGATGCCATCCAGCCATCTCATCCTCTGTCGTCCCCTTCTCCTCCTGCCCCCAATCCCTCCCAGCATCAGAGTCTTCTCCAATGAGTCAACTCTTCACATGAGGTGACCAAAATACTGGAGTTTCAGCTTTAGCATCATTCCCTCCAAAGAAATCCCAGGGCTGATCTCCTTCAGAAGGGACCGGTTGGATCTCCTTGCAGTCCAAGGTACTCTCAAGAGTCTTCTCCAACACCACAGTTCAAAAGCATCAATTCTTCGGCGCCCAGCCTTCTTCACAGTCCAGCTCTCACATCCATACATGACCACAGGAAAGACCATAGCCTTGACTAGGCGAACCTTTGTTGGCAAAGTGATGTCTCTGCTTTTGAATATGCTATCTAGGTTGGTCATAACTTTCCTTCCAAGGAGTAAGCGTCTTTTAATTTCATGGCTGCAGTCACCATCTGTAGTGATTTTGGAGCCCAGAAAAATAAATTCTGACATTGTTTCCACTGTTTCTCCATCTATTTCCCATGTAGTGGTGGGACCAGATGCCATGATCTTCGTTTTCTGAATGTTGAGCTTTAAGCCAACCTTTTCACTCTCCACTTTCACTTTCATCAAGAGGCTTTTTAGTTCCTCTTCACTTTCTGCCATAAGGGTGGTATCATCTGCATATCTGAGGTTATTGATATTTCTCCCAGCAATCTTGATTCCAGCTTGTGTTTCTTCCAGTCCAGCATTTCTCATGATGTTCTCTGCATATAAGTTAAATAAACATGGTGACAATATACAGCCTTGACGTACTCCTTTTCCTATTTGGAACCAGTCTGTTGTTCCATGACCAGTTCTAACTGTTGCCTCCTGACCTGCATACAGATTTCTCAAGAGGCAGATCAGGTGGTCTGGTATTCCCATCTCTTTTAGAATTCTGCACAGTTTATTGTGATCTACACAGTCAAAGGCTTTGGCACAGTCAATAAAGCAGAAATAGATGTTTTTCTGGAACTCTCTTGCTTTTTCCATGATCCAGCGGATGTTGGAAATTTGATTTCTGGTTCCTCTGCCTTTTCTAAACTTATACAGTGATATATGTCAATTATATTTCAATAAAACTGAAAAAAAAAAAAAAAACAGAAATAATGAGAGACAGAATCAATGGGAATACCCTATGGATGAACTGAGTTATTTTTGAGAGAACTGTGAGCACTTGGTAATCCACTGGATATGGGAGTGGGGAGAGAGAAGAGGCACCATGTAAGTGAGGAGGCGTCAATGATGCAGACTGAAATGAGGTCTCAAAAGAGCAAGTATGAGAGGCAGGAGGTGGGAGGGCGTGTTGAGTTTGTTGTGGGTTGTCCACATGGACACGTCTAGCAAACTGAAGGAAGATCTACACCAGAGATACTGATTTGGGATTCAATCACACACGTAAGGAATTTTTAGCCATGGGTCTGCACAAGGCTCTGAAATATAAGTGAAAAAGTGAAAGTCGCTAAGTCGTGTCTGACTCTCTGCAACCACATGGACCATAGCCTGCTAGGCTCCTCTCTCCATGGAATTCTCCAGGCGAGAATACTGGAGTGGGTAGCCATTCCCGTCTCCAGGGTTTTCTGACCCAGGGATTGAACCCAGGTCTCCCACCATGTGCGCGGATTCTTTACCACCTGAGCTGCCAGGAAAGCCCTCCTAAATATATAAAAGATGCAAACAGAAACATCAGTCATAGCAGACACGATCCTGTCAGTTTCCCTAAAGATCATTTCTCACTTTTAATTGAGTTTCATGAATACCTGTGTTGTACAATTAATGAAATTGCTGGACCTTTCTCCTTTCTTTTGCCCTTCAAATCCTACAAGGGAAGAAATGCATTTTTAACAACAACAAAAAAAAAAAATGAAGAGGCTCTCACTTTTTTAATATTGTTATGAAGATGAATTCTCTGATTCTCAAGAGGCTTTCATCCATAATCATTTGCCTCTGCTAACTTTCGAAGAGTGATTAAGGACATTTAATTATTTTTCTAGTGCTTCAGAAGAAACAAATTCATTGAGGAAATAGACAATACAGATGGGGGGGGGAAATGGTGTGTGTGTGTGTGTGTGTGTGTGTGTGTGTGTGTGTTCTATTATTGGACTTTGTGATTTGTTCTAATGATCTGCCTTTTCTTATGCTAGTACCACAGATTTTACAGTTGCATCTTTTTTTTTTTTTTTAATTAAACAATTTTTGCCTAGGTAATACATTCCATCGTTCAACAATTAAAATATGAAAAAGTTTCCTTTCCTTGTCCCTAAACAGTTACACACAGGCACATATTTAACTATGAGGATCCTTCCAGAATTTATGCAAATACAAACAATAAGAATTCTTATTCTTACTCTTGTAAATAAAATGGAGCATATTTTATGTACTGTTGTGAACCTTGACTTATTCTTCCCTTAATATATTCTTGGCAATTGTGAGAGCTCATTTTATGTGTCAACTTGGCTAGCTGTGCTACCTAGTCATTCAATCAAACACTACTCTAGAGGAGAACAGCACGTGAGGAGGCAGGCAGGTATTAAAGTGGGGTCTATGCTATCGTGTCCGACTCTGTGTGACCCCATAGATGGCAGCCCACCAGGCTCCCCCGTCCCTGGGATTCTCCAGGCAAGAACACCGGAGTGGGTTGCCATTTCTCTCTCCAATGCATGAAAGTGAAAAGAGAAAGTGAAGTCGCTCAGTCATGTTTGACTCTTAGCGACCCCATGGACTGCAGCCTACCAGGCTCCTCCGTCCATGGGATTTTCCAGGCAAGAGTACTGGAGTGGGGTGCCATTGCCTTCTCCAGAAAGTGGTGTCTACAGGTGAAGAAACACCAAGGGTTGCCTGCAGTCAGTAGTATCGAGGAGAAAGACATGGGACAAACTTTCCAGTATCTTCAGAGTGGATGTGTAAATGCTCAGTTGCTCGGTCCTGTCTGACTCTTTGTGACCCCATAGACTGTAGCCCGCCAGGCTCCTCTGTCCCTGGGATTCTCCAGGCAAGAATACTGGAGTGGGCTGCCATTTCCTCTTACAGGCCATCTTCCCAACCCAGGGAAAGAACCTGCATCTCCTGCATGCACAGGTGGATTCTTTACCACTGAGCCACCTGGGAAGCCCTGAGAAGGAATGTGGCCCTAAAAACATCTTGATCTCAGACTTCTCATCTCCAGTAAAAGAATAAATTTCTGTTGTTTTAAAGCCACTCAGTTTGTGGTCATTTGTTATCGCAGCTCTGGGAAACTGACACAATGATCTTTTGACATCGTTACATAAAAAGCATCCTTATTTTTTTTTAAATAGCTTCTTGCCAGAAGATACATCATTTGTTACTTTGACAGATACTACAGTATTACTGTCCACGGTTTTAACCAATTCACACTCTTATCAGCAATATAAGTGCCTGTTTTGCCTTTTTGAAGATCTCTAATATGGCTTTTATTTGCATTTCTCTTACCAAGTGTGGGATTGTGTTTAAGAGTCATTTACATTTCTGAAATGCCCATTCACATGTTTCCATTTTATAGTAGGTTATTAATCTTTATTTCTAGGATTTATTTACCTATTAGATAGATTAGCTCTTCACCTGTGATATGACTTAGAAACTTTTCCCCCACATTAGCCCTTTTCTTTTGACTTGCTTATGTGTTTTCTCTTTTCACATAATTCATTTTTATGCACTGGTCATTTATTTTGAATCACTATAGGGTTATAATTGGAGAAGGAAATGGCAACCCACTCCAGTATTCTTGCCTGCAAAATTCCATGGACAGAGGAGCCTGGCAGGCTACAGTCTATGGGGTCACAAAGAGCCGGACATGACTACACAAGTAACTCGCACATAGGGTTATGATAGAATTCTTCCTTATTTTCATCTAACAATTTCTTAGTCTCATTTTCTATAGAATTTATATTCATATGTGCTTCCCTGATGGCTCAGCGGTAAACTATGTCTGCCAACACAAGACAGACGGGTTCAATCCCAGGGTCTGAAAGATCCCCTGGTGAAGGAAATGGCAACCCATTCCAGTATTCTTGCCTGGGAAATCCCATGGGCAGAGGAGCCTGGCAGGTTACAGTCCATGGTGTTGCAAAGAGTCAGACATGACTTAGCAACAACAACAACAACAACAATACTTGTATATACTGTGAGATACGGCTTCAACTTAATTCTTTTCCCAAATGGCTATCCAATTGTCATGACACTATTTGTTAAGAGTTCATCTTTGGACCTTGATTTGAAATTCCGTCTTTATTATATACTAAATTGTTTTATCTATTTGGATGTATTCCTGGTACTTCCATTTTCCTCTGGTTCTGTCTCTGTACTTGCCAATATTACACTGCCTTAGCGTTTGAAACCATAAAATGTATTTCAATATCTAGTGGTACTAGGCCCCCCACCCCATTACTCATTTTATGTTTTTCAGAGCTGGCCTCGCTATATGTTGCTTTCCGCCTTTTAACATTCAGAATCATTTTGTCTAGGTCTTTTAAAACTTTTGCTATTTTTATGAAAATTATATTAAATTGATGCTTTTAGAATATTTAGCTGACTTATCTAAGAATATAGTATGTGTTTCCATTTGTTCAATTTTTCCGTATCTTTCAGAACGTTTTAGTTTTGTTATTGTTTTTGTATGTGCTTAATCATTCAGTCATGTCCGACTCTTTGCGACCCCATGGACTGCAGCCCACCAGGCTCCTCTGTCCATGGGATTCTCCAGGCAAGAGCACTGGAGGGGGTTGCCATGTCCTCCTCCAGGGCATCTTCCCCACCCAGGGATTTAACCCAGGCCTCCTGCATTGCAGGTGGATTCTTTACTTCTGAGCCACCAGGGAAGTCCTATTTTTGTATAGGCTTGCACATTTCTTGTTAAGTTCATTCCTGGATTTTAAATATTTTTCCTGCTACTGTAAATAGTAACTTTACTTTCATCATATATTTTATATGATTATTATTTGTGTATGTAAAAGCTGCTCTGTGAGATTTCCTGGTTTGTGATTATTTTGATAACAGTAGTTTTAGCTCTTTGGTTTCATTCCACATCTCCAATTTCTTTTTTGTTCGTGACTGCATTGGCTCCTTTATCCAGCACAATTTTATATAATAGTTGTGATAGCAGTCATACTTGTTTTGCATACGATTTTTGATACAACTACTTCTATTGTTTTCCCTTTACGCATGATGCTGACTTCTGGGCTGAAAAAGATTTCTTTTATCATGTTAAGCAAATAATCATACTTTCGCATTTCTCTTGAGTATTTGTAATCAAGAATGATTATTCAGCTTTTCCCAAGCTTTTTTGGTGACTATAGATAGGATTATATTATTGTCTCTTAAGGTCTAGTAATGCAGTAAATTATATTAGTATTAGTAGACTATGTTTCTATTTCTCCTCATAGGTTCTGTAATTTTTGTTTATAAAATTGCAGCAGCATTATTTGGTGCGTGAAAGTTTCTTAATTACATGCTTACTGAGAATTATGCCCATTTAGGGTTAAGAAAGTCTTTTTGTGTGTGTATTGTTCACTGCTTTTGGTATGAATTCTACCTTTTTTGATATTAAGATCCTGACCCTATTTTTATTTTTGGAAGTCTTTCCTTAGTATTTATTTTGAAATGTTCTAGATTGTTTAATTTTTTACAGTTAAAACGTTATACTTATTTATTTTGGCTGCACTGGGTCTTCATTGTTATGCATGAGTTTTCTCTAATTTCGGAACGTGAGGGCTACTTTACAGTTGAGCGTGTGGGTTTCTCAGTGTGGTGGCTCCTCGTTGCAGAGCGCTGGCTCTAGGGCACATGAGGCTTACTTGCTCTGCAGCCTGTGGAAGCTTCCTGGACCAAGGATTGAACCCATGTCCCCTGCACTGGCAGGCGGGGTCTTAACCACTGGACAACCAGGGAAGTCCTAGATCATTTTGGTTTAGACCTGTCTTTGTATAAAACATACAGTTGGGTATTATTTTGTAATCTAATCTGAAAATCTTTCAGTACATAAAGTAAATTTATATTTATTGATATTCAGATAAGCTTAATATTTGTTCCATTGTATTATTTTATGTATTCTATTTTAGCAGTTTTTAAAATGTCTTGCATTATGTGGCCTGTTTTCTTTGCACGTAAATATGCCTCTGTTTCTGTATTTTGTCTGACATTAAGAGAGGTTTGTGGGTTTTCTTCCCCCTACTACCTAGTACTCTTACTTAATCTTCCACTACTTTGGACAATATCTACTAATTTCCTACCCTGCAGTGTTCAAAAAAAAATTTAGCATGTTTCTTCCCCCATCCCCTTTTCTTTTCTCCAACAAATTTTAGCTGATATTATCTTGTTGTTATATTGTTAAATGTTAGTATATTTCTGCTTCTTGGGTCACTGGCTTTAAATGATATCTTTGAATTCTGAACTATTACAGATGAAGAAATTAATGTATTTACAATAGCTATTTCATTCTACCTTCTTTCTCCAAGTTTTATTAGTTTTATCATTTCCCTAATACCAGGACATAAAACATTTACACTCTGTTATGACACCCTGTATTTGCTTTAGTCTTAATTCTAAACTTAAATATACTCAGCACTCATAGGCATCCTTTCCTGGCAATATTCTCAGTCCTGTCTCAACCACCTGAAGTTCATCCCCCCACAGTGGGGTTCTTATTGCCACCTGACTGGTGAATTGGGTTTCAGATACCATCCTGAGGGTAAACTTTCTAGAACCTTGGTTGATCTAACTTGTATTCCTGGGAAAGGAACAAAGTGAGCCTGAGACAAGAGTTTGTGTACAAGTAGTTTTTTGGGACGGAGAAGGCAATGGCACCCCACTCCAGTACTCTTGCCTGGAAAATCCCACGGACGGAGGAGCCTGGTAGGCTGCAGTCCATGGGGTCGCTAAGAGTCAGACATGACTGAGCGACTTCACTTTCTCTTTTCACTATCATGCATCGGAGAAGGAAATGGCAACCCACTCCAGTGTTCTTGCCTGGAAAATCCCAGGGATGGCAGAGCCTGGTGGGCTGCCATCTATGGGGTCACACAGAGTTGGACACGACTGAAGTGACTTAGCATAGTATAGCATAATTTTTTGGGAAATGATACCAGAAGGAGGTGGACTTCCCCGGTTGGTGAGACAGTAAATAATCCACCATAAATGCAGGAGAGGCAGGAGATGTGGGTTCAATACTGGGTTGGGAAGATCCCCTGAAAGAGAGCATGGCAATCTACTCCCGTATTCTTGCCTGGAGAATTCCATGGACAGAGGAGCCTGGCAAGCTACAGTCCAAAGGGTCGCAAAAGTCAGACACGACTGAAGTGACTGAGCACGCACGCACGCACGTACCAGGAGCAGGAGTGAGAGTCCAGGGAAAGAAGGGACATTCAACGCAGGTGTGCATTATTGAATTGATGATCATTATGTGAAAATAAGCTGAGCGCCGAAGAATTGATGCTTTTGAACTGTGGTGTTGGAGAAGACTCTTGAGAGTCCCTTGGACTGCAAGGAGATCCAACCAGTCCATCCTAAAGGAGATCATTCCTGGGTGTTCACTGGAAGGACTGATGTTGAAGCTGAAACTTCAAAACTTTGGCCACCTGATGAGAAAAGCTGACTCATTTGAAAAGACCCTGATGCTGGGAAAGACTGAGGGCAGGAGGAGAAGGGGACGACAAAGGATGAGATGGTTGGATGGCATCACCAACTCGATGGACATGAATTTGGGTGGACTCCGGGAGTTGGTGATGGACAGGGAGGCCTGGTGTGCTGCAGTTCATGGGGTTGCAAAGAGTCGGACATGATTGAGTGACTGAACTGAACTGAACTGATGTGAAATTGGCCCTTGATTTTAGAAGGACATTCTGAGGACTGCATTGAATGTGTCATAGAATTGTCTCCCCAAAGGACAGGAGTAAGAATTTCTTCTCCACTGACTGCCATCCCCATTGGTTGAGGTCTTTACTTACCCACACGTCCTGGTTGAAAATCCATGAGCACTGAGTATGCCCACCCTTGAGGGGCATGGCTGTCCACACAAAACAAGAGAAGCCTGTGGGGAAATACTTGCTCAGATACAGATGGAATTAGAGGTGAAACCAAGAAGGATGCAAGGTACACAGGCAGCATCTGATGTAATTCATCTTAACTTTCTGAAACTGTGACTTGAATTGTCTCTTCAACTAGCAGGTTTTATTGTTGTGGTTCACTTGCTAAGTTGCATCTGACTCTTTGCAACCCCGTGCACTGTGGCATGCCAGGCTCCTCTGTTCTCCTCTGTCTCACTGAGCTTGCTCAAATTCATGTCCATTGAATTGGTGATGCTATCTAACTACCTCATGCTCTGCTGCCCTCTTCACTTTTGCCATCTATCTTTCCCAGCATCAGAGTCTTAGTTCTGAGTCAGGTCTTGGCATCAGGTGACCCAATGTATTGGAGCTTCACCTTCAGCACCAGTCCTTTCAATAAATATTCAGAGTTGACTTCCTTTAGGATTGAATAGTTTGATCTCCTTGAAGTCCAAGGGATTTGCATGAGTAATCTCCAGTGACACAGTTTGAAAGCATTAATTCTTCGGTGCTCAGCCTTCTTTATGGTCCAACTCTCACATCTATACATGACTACTGGAAAAACCATAGTGTTGTCTATAGAGAACTTTGCCGGCAAAATGATGTCACTGCTTTTTAATATGCTGTCTAGGTTTGTCACAGCTTTTCCTTCAAGGAGGAAGTGTCTTTTAATTTCATGGCTGCAGTCATCTCCACAGTGATTTTGGAGCCCAAGAAAATAAAATATGTCACTGTTTCCACTTCCCCCTCTCCTATTTGCCATGAAGTGTTGGGACTGGATGCCATGATCTTAGTTTTTTAATGTTGAGTTTCAAGCCAACTTTTTCACTCTCCTATTTTATCCTCAGAAACTAGGATTACTTAATATTTTTAATTTATTTAAAATTTTAGTTTACTGTTATTTGTATTGGTAATTTTCAGTTTTATTTTTTACAGTCATAAGATACAGCAGGTAGAATGGTCACTTGTTGAATTTTATTGAGTTTTTATTTGGGCCTTAGTATATGAACAAATTTTGTAAATTTTCCTAAGAATACATAATAAGAATGATTATCCTCTCTGTTTGCAGAGCACAAATTTCAACATACTTTTTCATTTCTATTCTTATTATTTGTTCAAATTCTCTATCTCCTGTTCTACTTTGTGTCTTTTCAATAAGGATTGAAACAATGTTTAAGTATTCCTTCTAGAATGTGGTTTTGTCAGTTCCTGCTTATGCATTGCTTTAATGCATTTTCATTGATGTTAATGGGCCCCATTTTGGAGGTTTGGAGGGTATAATTACCCACAGCTTTCTCTTTTCTAGTTTGTAAACTAATTGGGAAAGATACTCAGAAATCAGATTGAAATGAAATATTAACTTTGTTGTGTACTAAACTGATCTGGAAAATTTAGCTTGGTTTTCTGCCAAACTGGGATTCCCTGGTGGCTCAGATAGTAAAGAATCCACCTGCAATGCAGAAGACACAGGGTTCGATCCCTGGGTCAGGAAGATCTCCTGGAGAAGGGAGTGGCAACGCACTGTAGTATTCTTGCCTGGAGAATTCTATGGACAGAGGAGCCTGGCGGGCTACAAGTCCACGGGGTTGACAACAGTTGACAGGACTGAACAACTAACACTTTCACTTCTAGCCAAATTATTTCCACTACTGACTTAATTTAGTCATTAAGTCAGCAGTGGCCACAGGACTGGAAAAGGTCGGTTTTCATTCCAATCCCAAAGAAAGGCAATGCCAAAGAATGCTCAAACTACCACACAATTGCACTCATCTCACACGCTAGTAAAGTAATGCTCAAAATTCTCCAAGCCAGGCTTCAGCAGTACGTGAACCGTGAACTTCCAGATGTTCAAGCTGGTTTTAGAAAAGGCAGAGGAACCAGAGACCAAATTGCCAACATCTGCTGGATCATGCCAAAAGCAAGAGAGTCCAGAAAAACATCTATTTCTGCTTTATTGACTATGCCAAAGCCTTTGACTGTGTGGATCACAATAAACTGGAAAATTCTGAAAGAGATGGGAATACCAGCCTCTTGAGAAATCTGTATGCAGGTCAGGAAGCAACAGTTAGAACTGGACATGGAACAACAGACTGGTTGCAAATAGGAAAAGGAGTACATCGAGGCTGTATATTGTCACCTTGCTTATTTAACTTCTATGCAGAGTACATCAAGAGAAATGCTGGGCTGGATGAAGCACATGCTGGAATCAAGATTGCCAGGAGAAATATCAATCACCTCAGATATGCAGATGACACCACCCTTATGGCAGAAAGTGAAGAGGAACTAAAAAGCCTCTTGATGAAAGTGAAAGAGGAGACTGAAAAAGTTGGCTTAAAGCTCAACATTCAGAAAACTAAGACCATGGAATCTGATCCCATCATTTCATGGCAAACAGATGGAAGAAAAAACATGGAAACAGTAGCTGACTTTATTTTTCTGGGCTCCAAAATCACTGCTGATGGTGACTGCAGCCATGAAATTAAAAGACGCTTACTCCTTGGAAGAAAAGCTATGACCAACCTAGACAGCATATTAAAAAGCAGAGACATTACTTTGCCACAAAGCTCTATCTCGTCAAGGCTAAGGTTTTTCCAGTAGTCATGTATGGATGTGAGAGCTGGACTAAAAAGAAAGCTGAGCACTGAAGAATTGATGCTTTTGAATTGTGGTGTTGGAGAAGACTCTTGAGACTCCCTTGGACTGCAAGGAGATTCAACCAGTCCATGCTAAAGGAGATCAGTCCTGAATGTTCATTGGAACGACTGATGTTGAAACTGAAACTCCAAAACTTTGGCCACCTGATGCAAAGAGCTGACTCATTTGAAAAGACTCTGACACCAGGAAAGATTGAAGGCAGGAGAAGAAGGGGACAACAGAGGATGAGATAGTTGGATGGCATCACCGACTCAATGGAGATGAGTTTGAGTAAACTTCAGGAGTTGGTGATGGACAGGGAGGCCTGGTGTGCTGCAGTCCATGGGGTTGCAAAGAGTTGGACACGACTGAGCGACTGGACTGAACTGAACGGAGTAGCCAGGATACGAAAGGCAGTGGCCCCAGGATTTCTATATTGTTGGGGTGATTTTGTATAGTGAAGTTAGCAGAGCATGGCAGGGAGTAGACCTTGAATCTGGGTCTGCAGAGCAAGCATACTGTTTCACTGTTCATTCTAGTGGCTTCAGTGGGGACCTGGCAAGGTTTCCCCAAAGCCACTCGCTAGTGGAATCATTCTATGGTTCAGGGAGATTTCCAAGTGGAACTCATTACAGTTTTAGGTAGGTGGCTCTAAGACACTGTGCAGAGAGAGGAGTTCATGAGCGTACACTGATCCTTGTCTGATTTCACAGATCATAGAAGCCATCCCTTGGAAGGGACATCAGAAAGCAAAGGAGAAAGTCCTTCTGGGAGGTGGGATACTTCTATTGTAGGGAGAAACATCTCTCCTTCTGGTCATCATTGTGCAATTTGCAACAACATTAAAATCTCCCCTTTTCTTCAGATAATTATTTTTTTACCTTGAGTTTTATATATGGGGTGTTGATATCAAGACCTCCAACTTCTTTATGGTTTGCATTTCTCATGATATCTTTGTTTATCCCTTGAATTAGTTTATGCATTCTGTATGATTTTGCTTTTGATAGATTGCTTATAAAAAGCATATAGCTGGATTTCTTTAAAAGCTAGTGTAAGTGTTTTCGGTTTTTACACTTACAATTGTCATTATCCACTTTTATTTTACATCTGTTAAATAAGGTTAGAATTTCTTGGTGCTTTTTCTCCATTAGGCTTTCTTTCTCTCTTTACTTGAAAGCTATTAATCCTAATACTTTGCTGTTACTTTAGCGTTAAATATGTATGTAAGTATGTTTTTATGTGTATGAATATATTTATTTTGTAAATTTTCCTTTTAGCATCAAGAATCAATCTAATCAGGGTAGAATATAAAAATTAGCATACTTTCTTCATTCCTCCTCCTCACTTCCTGCCTTCAATCTTTCCCAGCATCAGGGTCTTTCCACTGAGTCAGTTCTTCGCATCAGGTGGCCAAAGTATGCAGAGGACAAGAGAGGATAAGATGGACGTGAGTTTGAGCAAGAATTGGGAGTTAGTGATAGGGAAGCCTGGCGTGCTGCAGTCCATGGGGTCGCAAAGAGTTGGACAACTGAGCGACTGAACTTCATTCCTCCTTTCCCACTTTTAAGTTTTTTGTTGAAGTATTACAGGATTTTAAATTTATACTGTTATTATCTTACTTTATCTTTCAAGACTTTTGCTTAATGTCCATTTTAAGTTTAGTAGCCATATTAACAATTATTTAGACTATTTTATTGGTTTTATTGTTTGCTGACTTTTCTTCTAAATCCTGTCTCTGCTTTTTAAATTTTGATTTTTTTGGTGCCTCAAATATTTCCCTACTAAGTTACTATAAATACTAAGTTGCTTTAAGAATAGTTACTAGGACTATATTTTTACATCAAATTGAAGTGCACTAGGGGAGAGGGCAATGGCAACCCACTCCAGTACTCTTGCCTGGAAAATCCCATGGACGGAGGAGCCTGGTGCGTTGCAGTCCATGGGGTCGCAAAGAGTAGGCTACCACTGAACAACTTCACTTTCACTTTTCACTTTCATGCATCGGAGAAGGAAATGGCAACCCACTCTAGTGTAAAGCTACTACTTACATTTCTATAAACCAATTATATCAATCAATACACTGCCAAGGACACAGTAGGTAAGGGATATGGAGACTTAGCAGCAAACATTGGCCCAACAAGTGAAAAACCCTTCACCAATACAATTTCTAATCAATCTTTTAACTGCTCAATGGAATCTGTATTTAGACAGTTTAGAACATCTCATGCCTCTCACAGTTGGGAGGCTCTGAACAATCACATGTGGCCAGAAAAGCCTATTCAGGCAGGCTAGAGGATTTCAAAGAGTTTGTAGGTTGAAACACTGTCACACCCAGGAATTATTAACTGGAGCTGTAAGTTAACTCTTTTTTCAGGGAGGTAGTGGGGGACAGCCCCCCATAAAGTCAGAGGTGTAGGTGAGAACACAACGCAGAAAGTAGGCAGACTCTGGTTTTTGGGGGGTAGATGCTGGAGAATTTCCAGGGGGGCTCCTGAGTCTAGATCCCGCATTTGCGTATGCCGAGCCTCCTTCCTCATGACCTTTGTCATGGGTGGAGCGCTGATCCAAGCCGGCTCCCGACTAGACAGAGTTTAGCATAAGACAGAAACCATTCTAGAGGCTTTGAACAGAAAGGATTTAATACTGGGGATGAAGTGCTTGGGCTTCCCTGGTGGCTCAGATGGTAAAATATCCACCTGCAATGCAGGAGAGCTGGGTTTGATCCCTGGGTTGGGAAGATCCCCTGGAGAAGGGAAAGGCTACCCACTCCAGTATTCTTGCCTGCAGAATCCCACAGATAGAGGAGTCTGGAGGGCTACAGTCCATGGGATCATGAAGTGAGACATGACTGAGTGACAAAGCACATATGAAGTGCTTATGAAAATAGAAGAACTGGAGGAGCGAGGTCCAGACTGGACTCCTACAACTCACTCCCCAAACACTGCCTGACTCACCACTGCACAGTCAGGGGCTCCCTCTGACTCCAAGAATGCATTATCAGGGACTTGCCTGGTGGTCCAGTGGTTAAGACTCTGCCTTCCAATACAGTAAGTGCAGTTCGATCCCTGGTTGGGAGCTAAGATCCCACAGGCCTCACAGTCAAAAAATCAGAACGTAAACAACAGAAGCAGTACTGTAACAAATTCATAAAAACTTTAAAAACAGTCCACATTAAAAAAAGAAAAGAAAGGAAAACAAACAAACAAAGGAATGAGTTACTGCTGCTGTAGTTAGGGAATTAAAAGCTTGTATTGGAATACTGTCACCTCCATTGCTGGACACTGGAGTCCAGAGTTCAGTTCCTGCTGCCTCAGTAGTAACTGGAAGCCACACATAGGGTTTCCACAGTCTTGGCTGCCAGCAGAAAAAAACGAAGTGCCCCAAACTGAGAGAAGGTAGCTTTCACTTCATTGCATCCAGAACCCTAGGTACATGCAAGTCTGGGGAATGTCATCTTTAGCTTTCTAGTCTTTGGAATTCAGGAAACTGATGGGTCCTGACCGGTGGAATCTTAGACAACTGGGGTGAGCCAGTCTAATGGAGGCCAAATGCCTCCAGGGATTGACCCTGTAACCTGTACAACTGCAGAAAATGTCCTCAGGATTTATTTTCATTCTCTTCATCAGCAGGCTCAGAAAGCAATTCTGTTTGCAGTGCATATTCTGATCCAAGGTTCATTTAGGTAATGGGACCACTGACCCCTACCAGCTCTTTCTTCCTCATCCTGTCTTGCATGTGTGTGCTCAGTTGTGTCCGACTGTGCGACCCTATGGACTGCAGCCCGCCAGGCTCTTCTGTCCATGGGATTCTCCAGGCAAGAATGGAACAAGTTGCCATTTCCTCCTCCAGGGGATCTTCCCAACCCAGGGATTGAACCTACATCTCCTGTGTCTCCTGCACTGGCAGGATTCTTTACAACTAGCAACCCTGGGAAGCCTCCATCCTATCTCACTGCACTTCAAATCTATCCCAAACGGTTCCCACTCCTCTGGTCACCAAAGCAATGCACAAATCCAGAAAAAGAGAAGTGAAATGGTTGAGAATAATTGCCCCAATATCCACAAGAAACATCATGAATGATTCTATAATTGAATGACTATGGTGTTCTGGCAGAAGGTTCCCATATATACAGGACACAATCCTTTATCTAACTGATGCAGCACCCACACCCTGTCACTCTGTACTCCCAGCCCAACACAGAGCAGAATCCTAGTACCAGGGCCAGCTTTCCTGAACAGCCAAAAGACCTGTGATGTATTCCTGAACATCCTACAGGAGATCTTTTCAGGTGCACATTTACTCACTGCTTTTCATCATCTACCCCTAAAAGCCACAAGAAAATGCTATCCTTTTCAGCCCCCAATTCTTACCAAGACAGTGAACACTTCAAGATACTGTCTCCAGAAAGATCTTAGAGCGGGGAGACCAAGGGGGAGTTACTTTCGATCTCTTCTCATTCGTGTTAGTCCCTTTTTCAGACTGCGTTGTGGAAATCAAGTGCAGGAAAGAAAGAGGATGGGTATATGACGGAAAGCAAAGAGCACTGCTCACATCGTGGAGCCAGGGGTTGTCAGCCGGTCAAGTGTCCTCAGACCCAATCATTTCATTTCCACCTTGGTTTCCTAGCAGGGTGGTGGGGATAATAATCTTTGCTCTTCTACCTTGTGGAGTTGCAGTCCATGCCATGTTCAAGCAGGACAACCATATCAAGCAGTATAATAATGATCATTCACAAGACAAGGCAGAGCTGGTTTGTGACAGTGAGAAGAACCACACTCCCAGTGGTTATGGAGTCAGTAGCATCGGGGTTCCCTGGTGGCTCAGATGGTAGAGAGCTTGCCTGCAATGCAGGAGATCCAGGTTCTATCTCTGAGTCAGGAAGATCCCCTGGAGAAAGGAATAGCAACCCACTTCAGCACTCTCAGCTGGAGAATTCCACAGAGAGAGGAGCCTGACAGGCTAAGTCCATGGGGTCACACAGTCAGACAGGACTGAGCAAGTAACACACAGAGTAACTTACCAGCCCCCTCTCCCACCCTCCCTGCTCAGGGCTGCAGGCTCTGACCTCAGACACAGTTTAGTGCGTAAAACAGAAATTACTGTGGACTTCCCTGGTGCTCCAGTGGCTACGACGCCATGCTCCCAATGCACAGGGCCTGGTTCAATATCTGGTCAGAAAACTAGTTCCCACTTGTTGCAACTAAAAACTGATTCCACGTGCCACAACTAAAAGAGCCTTCATGCTGCAACTAAGACCCAGCAGAGCCAAACAAATAAATATTAAAAGAAAAAGTACTGCTTCTGTTCACTGGCCAAGGCACTGAAGGCAGACAGCTTCCGACCCTCGGTTGTACTTAAACTGTTTCTTGGTTAGAAGCATTCTTGCTCACCCATCCAGAAACCCCCATGAGCAGAAACTCCATCAAGAGCCATTTTGTTTTTCCCTAAGTGGAGGCTTAGTGCCAGAAAAGAATTCTGAAAATGCTGGGAGAAGGCTGCTCACATCCCACCCCACACTGAGATGGGCAGTCAGAACCAGGGAGCTCTATGATCCGGGTCCTGTCAGCTACTGTGTTGGGCGGTGGTGGTGATATACCCTTAGAAGTACATCTTCAGCACCTACATTAAAATAGCCTCCAAGTTGAAAAGGATAAGTCATAGGAGGAGGGGGTTTCATATAACCTCCTGCCCTGGAGATTTAAAGAAATCTATAGTTTCCAGAATCTGCCTTTTCCAAGAGCTATTTGGAAGGGAAACAGAAATGAACATTTAAAACCCCTTTTAACTCTAGCCTGTGAAGTTCAAATGCATTCTAGGAGGCCCGTGAGTCAATGTAGTGCTGTAAGTGAGCCATTGGCTCCTGGTAGCTTGCACACACATGCTGCTCTGATGATATACCTTTTAGCTTCAGTCGTAGTTTTGGGAACCTGCTAAGAATGACTCTAATTGCTGTAATTCTCCAGTCAAATGAACCACATCTAATTAAGATGGTACTTGCTCTACTAACCACGGGCTTCCCTGGTGGGTCAGTTGGTAAAGAATCTGCCTGCAATGTGAGAAACCTGGGTTTGATCCTTAGGTTGGGAACATCCCCTGGAGGAGGGCGTGGCAACCCATTCCAGTACTCTTATCTGGAGAATTCTGATGGAGAGAGGAGTCTGGTGGGCTGCCGTCCTTGGGGCTGCAAAGAGTCAGACACGACTGGGTGACTAAGCATACACACTTACTACCCCCCACAGCCATCTCTCCTGAACCGCCCCAAAAGGTGGGGGACAGCCCTGCTGTGGCTGATGGATCTTCTTAGCAGATTTTTAATTTCTTTTCATCTTTAACCTCACATATCTCCAGGTGTTTTAATATTCTAATCAATAAGTAGCAAAAGGATAATGAGAAATTAAATGCTTATGTGGTTTCTTTCATATAATAGGCTCTGTTATTGTAATAGTTGACCTGCTCACATCAGAAAGTCAGTGGGAAGCTCAATGCAGTCTTATATTTGGATGTCCCAGGTCTCACCTGCTAAAGGTGTATGTGCTGAGTGCCAACCTCACTGTGATCTATATTGGCTGACAAAACTGAACATGAAGACTGAAGCAGCAAGTTGTGGAGGGCATTTGTGAGCGAGAGAGCAAGGACCCACTCATGTGCACGAGGGAGGTGTGGCCTTGGGATAGGAGTGTAGTCCACTTGCCTACTATGATGACAAGGAAGACAATGAAAAGATCAAACCCTGAGCCTCTGAAGTGGAAGCACTGACTCCAAGACCCTACACTACCAGAGAACTAACCCCAGGGAGTCCCAAATAGTGAGAACTCACACTAAGGAAACCACTTGAATATAAGACCTGACATCACCTAACCACCAGTAGCACCCTGTACAGGACACCTCATCTAAACAACAAGCAAAACAAAATTACAAACCCAATCATAAGTAGACAGGATGACCACTTCATTCATCCTTGCCCATCAGAGGAAAAGCAAGCAAACAAAAATAAAGAGTCAGCACAAATCTCACCCTATATAAAGCTTACACAAACCACTGGAACAAACTTAGGAGGGCAGAAACCAAAAGGAATAAAGAATTCAACCTTGAAGCCTGGGAAAAGGAGACCTCAAACACAATAAGTTTTATATATATATATATATACACACACATATATAATGAAAAGGCAGAGAAATACTGCATAAATGAAGGAACAAATTAGAACCACAGAAATCCAAATAACTGAAGAGGAATTAGGCAAAGTACCTGAAAAATAATTCAGAATCATGATAGTAAAGATGGTCAAAAGCCTTGAAAACAGAATGGAGAAAATGCAAGAATCAATTAACAAAGATCTAGAAGAATTAAAGAATAGACATACAGAGAAAAACAACACAATTACTGAAATTAAAAATACTCTGGAAGGAATCAATAGCAGAATATCTGAAGCAGAAGAACGAATTAGTGAGTTGGAAGATGAAATGCTTTGAAGAGCAGAATAAAGTAAAAAGGATGAAAAGAACTAAAGATAGTCTCAGAGACCTCTGGGACAATATCAAACGCACCAACATTCGAATTATAGGGGTCCCAGAAGAAGAGTAAAAAAAAAGGGTATGAGAAAATTTTTGAAGAGATTAGAGTTGAAAATTTCCCCAACATGGAAAAGGAAATAGTCAATCAAGTCCAAGAGGCACCAAGAGTGCCATACAGGATAAACCCAAGGAGAAACATGCCAAGACACATACTAATCAAACTAACAGACTAAACACAAAGAAAGAATATTAAAAGCAGCAAGGGAAAAGCAAGAAGTAACATACAAGGGAAATCTCATATGCTTAACAGTTGATATTTCAAAAGAAGCTCTGCAAGCCAGAAGGGAATGGCAGGGTATATTTAAGGTACTGAAACAGAAAAATCTACAACCAAGATTACTGTACCTGGCAAGGATCTCATTCAAAATTGATGGAGAAATAAAAAGCTTTCCAGACAAGCAAAAGTTAAGAGAATTAAGTACCACCAAACCACCTTTACAACAAATGTTAAAGGGACTTATATAGTGAAGAAATAAAAGAGAAGGAAAAAGATCTACAAAATCAACCCCAAACAATTAAGAAAATGGCAATAGGAACATATATATCAATAATTACTTTAAATGTAAATAGATTAAATGCTCCAACCAAAAGACACAGGCTGGCTGAATGGATACAAAAACAAGACACATATATATGCTGTCTACAAGAAATCCACTTTAAATCTAAAGACACATATAGACTGAAAGTGAGAGGATGGAAAAATATATTCCATGCAAATGGGAAGCAAAAGAAAGCTAGAGTAGCAATCCTCATATCAGACAAAACAGATCTTAAAATAAAGAAGATTACAAGAGATAAAGAAGGACACTACATAATGATCAAGGGATCAATCCAAGAGGAAGACATAACAATTGTAAATATCTATGCACCCAACATAGAATCTCCTCAATACATAAGACAAACACCAAGAGACATAAAAGGAAAAATCGACAGTAACACAATACAAATAGGAAACTTTAACACCCCACTCACACCAATGGACAGATCATCAAAACAGAAAATTAATATGGAAACACACGTCTTAAATGATACATTAGATGAGATGGATCTCATTGATATATTCAGGACATTCCATCCAAATGCAGAAGAATACACGTTCTTCTCAAGTGCACATGGAACATTCTCCAGGATAGACCACATCTTGGGTCACAAATCAAACCTCAGTAAATTTTAAAAAGCTGAAATCGTATCATGTATCTTCTCTGACCACAATGCTATGAGACTAGGTATCAATTGCAAGAAAAAAACTGTAAGAAACACAAACACATGGAGATTAAATAACACATTTCTAAATAACCAACAGGTTACTGAAGAAATCAAAAGGGAATAAAAAAAATTTCTAGAAAGAAATGACAATGAAAACATGACAACTCAAAACCTACAGGATGCAGCAAGAACAGTTCTAAGAGGGAAGTTTATATCAATACAATCCTACTTCAAGAAACAAGAAAAACCTCAAATAGACAACTTCACTTTACACCTAAAACAACTGGAAAAAGAAGAACAAAAAACCCCCAACATTAGTAGAAGGAAAGAAATCATAAAGGTCCGAGCAGAAATAAAAGAAAAGGAAATGAAAGAAACAATAGTAAAGATTAATAAAACTAAAAGCTGCTTCTTTGAGAAGATAAACAAAATTGACAAACCTTTGGCCAGACTCATCAAGAAAAAAAGAGAAAAGAAATCAACAAAATTAGAAATGGAAAAGGAGAGGTTACAATAGATAATGCAGAAATAAAATGGATTATAAGAGATTATGAGCAACTATATGGCAATAAAATGGATAACCTGGAAGAAATGGACAGGTTCTTAGAAAAGTTCAATCTTCCAAGACTAAACCAGGAAGAAATAGAAATTATGAACAACCCAATTACAAGCACTGAAATTGAAACCGTGATCAAAAATCTCCCCCAAAAAACAAAAGCCCAAGACCAGACAGCTTCACAGGAGAATTCTATCAAATACTTATAGAAGAGCTAATGCCTATCCTTCTAAAACGCTTTCAAAAAATTGCAGAGGAAGGAACACTTCCAAACTCATTCTACAAGGCCACCATCACCCTGATACCAATACCAGACAAAGACAACACACAAAAAAGAAAACTACAGACCAACATCCCTGATGAACATAGATGCAAAAATCCTCAACAAAATTTTAGCAAACAGAATTCAGCAACACACCAAAAAGCTTATACACCATGATCAAGTTGGGTTTATTCCAGGGATGCAAGGATTCTTCAATAAATAGAAATCAATCATGAAAGATAAAAAACATATGATATACTCAATAGATGCAGAAAAAGCCTTTGACAAAATTCAGCACCCATTTATGATTAAAACTTTTCAAAAAATGGGCATGGAAGGAACCTACCTCAACATAGTAAAGGCCCTATATAAGCCTACAGCAAACATTATTCTCAATGGTGAAAAACTCAAAGCATTCTCCCTAAGATCAGGAACAAGACAAGGGTGCCCACCCCACTATTATTCAATATAGTTCTGGAAGTCCTATCTACAGCAATTAGAGAAGAAAAAGAAACAAAGGAATCCAGATTGGAAAAGAAGGAGTAAAGCTCTCACTATTTGCAGATGACATGATACTGTACATAGAAAACCCTAAAGATAGTATCAGAAAATTAGAGCTAATCAGCAAATTTAGCAAAGTTGCAGGATACAAAATCAATACACAGAAATCACTTGCATTTCTCTATACTAACAATGAAAAATCAGAAAGAGTAATTAAGGAATCAATCCTGTTCACCATTGCAACAATAAGAATTAAATATCTAGGAATAAACTTACCTAAGGAGGCAAAAGAACTACACACAGAAAATTATAAGACACTAATGAAAGAAATCGAAGAGTAAATAAACAGATGGTGAGATATTCCATGTTCCTGGGTAGGCAGAATCAATATTGTGAAAATGACTATACTACCAAATGCAATCTACAGATACAGTGTGATCCCTATCAAATTACCAATGGCATTTTTCACAGAACTAGAACAAAGCATTTCACAATTCATATGTAAGCACAAAAGACCTCAAAGAGCCAAAGCAGTCTTGAGAAAGAAGAATGGAGCTTGAGGAATCAACCTTCCTGACTTCAGATTATACTACAAACCTACAATTGTCAAGACAGTATGGTATTGGCACAAAAACAGAAACATAGAAAAATGGAACAAGATAGAAAGTCTAGAAATAAACCCATGCACCTATGGGTACCTTATTTTTGACAAAGGAGGCAAGAATATACAATGGGGCAGAGACAGCCTCTTCAATAAATGGTGCTGAGAAAACTGGACAGCTACATGTAAAAGAATGAAATTAGAATACTTCCTAACACCATACACAAAGATAAACTCAAAATGGATTAAAGACCTAAATGTAAGACCAGAAACTATAAAACTCTTAGAGGAAAGCATAGGCAGAATACTTAATGACATAAATCAAAGCAAGATCCTCTATGACCCACCTCCTAGAATAACGGAAATAAAAATAAAAGTATACAAGTGGGATCTGATTAAACTTAAATGCTTTTGCACAGCAAAGGAAACTATAAACAAGGTGAAACAACAACCCTCAGAATGGGAGAAAATAAAAGCAAATGAAACAATGGACAAAGGGTTAATTTCCAACATATACAAGCAGCTTATACAACTCAATACCAGAAAAACAAACAACCCAATTAAATAGTGGGAAAAACACCTAAACAGACATTTCACCAAAGAAGACATACAGATGGCTAACAAACACATGAAAAGATGCTCAATAGTGTTCATTATTAGAGAAATGCAAATCAAAACTACAATGAGATATCACCTCACACTGGTTAGAATGGCCATCATCAAAAAGTCTACAAACAATAAATGCTGGAGAGGGTGTGAAGAAAAGGGAACACTCGTGCACTGTTGGTGGGAATGTAAATTGATACAGCCACTATGGAAGATAGTATGGAGATTCCTTAAAAAACTAGTAATAAAACCACCATATGACCCAACAATCCCACTTGTAGGCAAACACCCTGAGGAAACCAAAATTGAAAGAGACACATGTATCCTATTGTTCATTGCAGCACTGTTTACAACAGCTAGAACATGGAAGCAACCTAGACGTCCATCAACAGATGAATGGATAAAGAAGTCGTGGTACATATACACAATGGAATATTACTCAGCCATAAAAAGGAATGCCTTTGAGTCAGTTCTAATGAGGTGGATGAACGTAGAACCTATTATACAGTGAAGTGAGTCACAAAGAAAAAGATAAATATTGTATTCTAACATATATATACAGAATCTAGAAAAATGATACTGAAGAATTTACTTACAGGGCAGCAGTGGAGAAAAAAACATAGAGAATAGACTTATGGACATGGGGAGAGGGAAGGAGAGGGTGAGATGTATGGAAAGAGTAACATGGAAACTTACATTACCATATGCAAGATAGACAGCCAACAGGAATTTGCTGTATGGCTAAGAAACTCAAACAGGGGCTCTGTAACAACCTAGAGGGGTGGGATGGGGAGGGAGATGGGAGGGAAACTCAAAAGGGAGGGGATATATGTACACCTATGGCTGATTCAGGTTGTTGTTGACAGAAAACAACATAATTCTGTAAAGCAATTATCCTTCAATAAAAAATAAATTAAAAAAAAAAAAGACTGGAGCAAAGTTTTCAAAACACATATAACACTCTATGTGTAGTTTTGGCCACAGAAGAAATATTTTGAACTTTATCCTCAGCCAGAAATATTTTGAACTTTATCCCCATCTCAGAATGACAATAACCTGCTTCAGCAACTTATATCTGGGATTCATATCTCCTATACTTATTGATTTTTAATGTCTCTAGGGTAGATATTAATCTCCAAAGCTTATCCCACTCCTAGTCAATAGTAACAATACAAAATTGTGCCCAATATTTCTTGTAACATTATTAAGTCATTTGTAACTAATTCCCTGTGTATCATGCAAGATAGAGGGAAGATGAAAGATTAAATCACAAAATTAGATGGACAGATACAAATCCATAAATGTTCCATATCACTATTTTCTTTTTAATTTAGGTGTGTTTTAAGTAGACAAGACTGCCTGTCCCCTTTGAATGCAGCTAATTTGGCTGTCTTCCCAATATACAGGTTCTACGAGTTGGCCCAGGGCAAAAAGCTGATAAGGCTTCCTTGGAACTCGGTCCTACACACTTTTTCCTTTCAGGTAGCACACCTTCCCACCCAAGACACATACCTGGATTCCCTGCAGAAACTGTCACTTTTTCCCTTCCCAGGAACCTTCCACCAGGATGGTGACAACAGATCTCGGTGAGCAGAAGAATGGTCTATCTGCTCCAACAGTCCCGAACTGGGGTGGGCAGCTCCCTAAGACACTTACTGACAAGGGCTGGCCTGCATTCTTTTTATAATTTTGAATTCATTTTTGGATTTACAATTGAGTAACATTTTAGCAGAATGGCTGCTGAATTAAACCTGGATATGGAATGTACCTCACATGGACTTCCTTTAGAGGGCACTATTGATTCTCTGGAACCATGGAAACCTTCACGTTTCCTTGGTAAAGATGGCCAATTCTGAAATCATATTGGGTTTCATATCTACTCATGCAGGGAATAGTAGTACGATACTCATCACCAAATATATACTTTCAAAAGATTGTCCATGTACAGAACACTTCAGAAGCTAAACCAGAAAACTGGTTGTTAGGAGAAGTCATCAATATAACACATACAGTTCTATATTTGGAAGTATCAACTGGTCTATTCGCTTTGGAAAATTCTTTAAATGGAAATTTCCTTTTATCTGGTGATGCGAAACAATCAATTCAGTCTTTTGTTTAGGAAGACAAATTAGCACCTTTTTGGAAACTAATGTTTCATTCTAGAAATGGATAATTATTAACATATTTTTGGAAGAAACCATATTTATGGTATTTTCACTCAGATATTAAAGACTGGAGATAATTTTACTCAGATTTGTTCTTCAAATTTCTTGTGTTTCATAGCCTCTGCCAATTCAGACTTTTGATAAAGGCCACGGGGAAAATTTTTCTTTTCCTTTTTCATTCTTTAAGGTGAACAGAAATAGAAATTTGTAAGCTAGTTCATTGCAGTCTATAACTTCAAAATAATAGGAAATTGAAAACAGTTCAAAGCTCAGAAACACAATTTTTCAGACTATAAAGTACATTCATGCCACCATCTACCAGAGTTCACTTACCTTTCATAGCCTAAGATACTATTTCAACACATGGGCCTTGTATAGTAATTTTTCACTACTTTACCAATATTCTGGGATAGTAATGGGTAGTAATTCCACAAGTGTTTTGCAAAAAATAAATAAATAAAAATGTCATTCATGTATGTAATAAAAATAAGAGAAAAAGTGGTGGATCTTAAAAATTTAAATATAAGTTCATCAGGCCAGCCTTTAAGACTCTTCCCAGGATGGTTCTAGTCTGTCTTCCCAGCCTCAGCTTTCCCTACCAGTAACCTAAGTTCCCAGCAAAAGGCACCACCTACTATTACCTGGGCATTCATGCTTTTCCATATTCCTGCCTTTATTCACCCAGAGTCTTTCACTAGAAATGTATTCTCTCTTTCAACTGCCACTCCAGACCCAACAGAAGTCCAGTCCTTTGACTGCCATTTTGAATCCCCCGAAGGGAAAGGCCCCCCCCACCCCTAAACAAAATATAATAATTGAAGGAAAGGTTTCCTAATTGACTCACTGGTAAAGAAATCTGTTTGCAATGCAGGCAATTCAATCCCTGGGTTCGATTGCTGGGTCGGGAAGATCCTCTGGAGAAGGGAAACAGCAACCCACTCCAGTTTTCTTGCCTGGGAAATTCACAGACAGAGGAGCCTGCTGGGCTATGGTCCATTGGGTCGCAAAGAGTCAGATGCGACGTAGCAAAAGAACACCAAGAATGATGGTTCAAATGAGCTCCCTTCAGAAGTGGTCTACCCATCCTGTGAATTTCCCTGGCTAGTCAGGTATCATTTCCATGTGAAATTTTTATCCATTTTTTGTATTTAAGTGGTTTAGGTGGCCATTTCATCATTTGGCTAAACTCCAAGTTTTTTAGAGTTCAAGATCGGTATCAAACTAAGTGTCCAACATGTGGTAAGAACTCACTACAGTTAGTCCCCTACATACTAACCTTCAAGTTTTGAACTTTCAAAGACAGAAACATGTGTTGGCATATCCAATCATGTAAATTAGTTCACATCTTTGGCATACAATGTCACAGGGGCGCATCCTCTACAAGTTGTTGTACTTCTGTGTACTTGACTGTACAGAACTGTATAGAGTACAGTATCAAGCCAGGATGTCTGGAAGCAAGCGTAAAAGTGAGGCAATATAACTTGTACTGCTAAGAAGCGCCAAGTGGTAACAATGGAAATAAAAGTAAAAAAAAAAAAAAAATTGAGAGAATGGAGCGAGTTAAAAAGATGGTAGACATTGCTCATTCTTATAACACAAATCATTCAACCATCAGCACAATTCTAAGGAACAAGACAAGATAGTGGAACACGTGAAGTCTGCTGTGTCAATAATGTTGACAATAATATCAAATAAATGTGGAAAATCGAGGAGATGAAGAAACTTCTCAATGTGTGGATGTAGGACTGGCATCAGAGTTGAGTCTTGCTCAGATTAATGCTGATTCAAGAGGAAGCTAAAAGCCTCTGAAGATCTGCAGAAGAGACATGGAGAAGAATCAGAGGGCTTATCCTTTAATGCCAGTCGTGGCAGGTTTTATGGGTTCAAGGCTAGGGTCAACCTTCATAATGTAAAAGTAAGTGGCAAGTAACGAGTGCCAATATGGTAGATGCCAGGAATTTCCTGAACTGCTTCAAGAAATTATTGATGAAGGCGTGTATTTACCTGAGCAGGTTTCTAGTACAGATAAGACAGGACTGCACTGGAAGAGGATGTCAGACTGAAGTTACCTCAGTAAGGAGGAAAAGTTGATACCAGGCTATAAAACAGCAAACGATAGGCTAACTCTGTTGTTTGGTGGCAATGCTTCTGGTGATATGAAGCTGAAGCCTCTCTTAGTTTATCATTCAGAGAACCCAAGAGCCCTTAGAAACATAGCCAAGGGCTCTCTTCCTGTTGTGTGAAGCGTAACCCCAAAGCCTGAGTTGTTGTTTAGTCGCTAAGTCATGCCTGACTGTTTGTGATCCCATGGAGTGCAGCCCACCAGGCTCTTCTGTCCATGGGATTTCCCAGGCAAGAATACTAGCGTGGGTTGTCATTTCCTTCTCCAGGGGAACTTCCTGACCCAGGGATCAAATCCATATCTCCTGCATTGGCGGGTGGATTCTTTCTTGCTGAGCCACCAGGGAAGCCTCAAGCCTGGGTTACACAGGCCATTTTCCAGGACTGGTTTTCTACCACTTTATCCTGGAGATAGAGAAACATTACTTGGAGAAGGACATCACATTCAACATTCTTTTGCGTTTGACAGTACTCTGGGCCACCTCCATCCACAGATGACTTTCATCCCAATGTCAAAATAGTGCATCTGACACCAAATACCACGTCACTTATCCAACCTATGGAGCAGGGAATTGTAGCACCTTTCAAAAAATATTATTTACGTCACACTTTTTGTCAGGCAGTAAAGGTGAGTAATGAATCAGGAACAACCTTGTGACAATTCTGGAAGGACTAAAACATCTGCAAGGCCATAAAAGACATTGACTTTGTTCGGTGTGAGGTCACGGCTATGGCCAAAGAACTTTTGCCTGAGTTTGTTCACAATTTTCATGGAATTGAGGAGGAGTCCAAAGAGGTCTTCAGCAACTTCACGACCCTCAGCGAGAAGCTGGAGCTAGATCTGCCAGAGGACAACATCACTGAAGTCCTTGCCATGAACATGAGGAGCTTAAGAATGAAGACTTGATGGAATTGGAGGCCCAGAGAAATGATGAAGAGAGACAAGAGAAAGAAGTAACTGAAGAAATGAGGAGGTCCATGTTGCAGGAAATGACAAGGGGACTTTCTTTATTTGGGGAAGTGCTATTAGATTTTGAGGCACAGAACCCATAAAATGGTACAGGAAGGTTGCAGCAGCTATTAGGAATGAATCATGATATGAAGGAGGAAATGGCTACCCATGCCAGTATTCTTGCCTGGAAACTTCCATGGACAGACGAGCCTGGCGGGCTACAGTCCATGGGGTCTCAAAAAGTCCGACACAACTGAACGACCAAACAACAACAATGAGGGCACTTGGACACCGTGTCTGCTCTGGATGACCTGTTTTAAGAGGCATGCCAACAATTCAACAACCTCCAGATAAGTGTGTCAAGGCCATGGAAGGGTCAGGAAACCACAAAAAAAAGATCAAATAAACTAGGGATGTTACACTGAAGGAAAGAAGATTTAGGGAGCGAGGAGGAGCAGTCTTTAAATGACTGAAAAGCAGTGATGTGTAAGGAATTGGATTTATTCTACCTGTCTCCCTGAGAGCAGAGAGGGCCCCAGCTAGTGGAACCTATGGGGAGGCAGGTAGGAGTTTCAGTTAAGAGAGAATTCCCAAATATTTGGATCAGTCTGTAAACGGAATGAGTTATCTGGTGACTTAATGAGTCACTGAATTCAATGACCTCAAAGTCCCTTCAACTCTATGATTTAAGGATTTCAGTTCAGTTCAGTCGCTCAGTCATGTCTGATTCTTTGCTACCCCATGAATCGCAGAACGCCAGGCCTCCCTGTCCATCACCAACACCAGTAGGTCACTCAGACTCAAGTCCATCGAGTCAGTGATGCCATCCAGCCATCTCATCCTCTGTCATCCCCTTCTCCTCCTGCCCCCAATCCCTCCCAGCATCAGAGTCTTTTCCAATGAGTCAACTCTTCGCATGAGGTGGCCAAAGTACTGGACTTTCAGCTTGAGCATCATTCCTTCCAAAGAAATCCCAGGGCTGATCTCCTTCAGAATGGACTGGTTGGATCTCCTTGCAGTCCAAGGCACTCTCAAGAGTCTTCTCCAACACCACAGTTCAAAAGCATCAATTCTTCGGCGCTCAGTCTTCTTCTTAGTCCAACTCTCACATCCATACGTGACCACAGGAAAAACCATAGCCTTGACTAGACGGACCTTTGTTGGCAGAGTAATGTCTGCCATTACTCTGAATATGCTATCTAGGTTGGTCATAACTTTCCTTCCAAGGAGTAAGTGTCTTTTAATTTCATGGCTGCAGTCACCATCTGCAGTGATTTTGGAGCCCAGAAAAATAAAGTCTGACACTGTTTCCCTGTTTCCCCATCTATTTCCCATAAACTGATGGGACCAGATGCCATGATCTTCGTTTTCAGAATGTTGAGCTTTAAGCCAACTTTTTCAGTCTCCTCTTTCACTTTCATCAAGAGGCTTTTTAGTTCCTCTTCACTTTCTGCCATAAGGGTGGTGTCATCAGCATATCTGAGGTGATTGATATTTCTCCCGGCAATCTCAATTCCAGTTTGTGTTTCTTCCAGCCCAGGGTTTCTCATGATGTACTCTGCATATAAGTTAAATAAGCCAGGTGACAATATACAGCCTTGACGTACTCCCTTTCCTATTTGGAACCAGTCTGTTGTTCCATGTCCAGTTCTAACTGTTGCTTCCTGACCTGCATACAGATTTCTCAAAAGCCAAGTCAGGTGGTCTGGTATTCCCATCTCTTTCACAATTTTCATCTTTCAAATCTTGTCTAGTTCATGCAGCGAGGTCACTGCTAATCTGGTGTAAATAGCCTTTCAGGGTTTCCAATGCATGGTTATCTGTATTTTTTTTTAATTTTCATTTATTTATTTTTAGCTGTGCTGGGTCTTCATTGCTGTGCACCGGCTACTCTCCAGTTGCAGCGTGTGGGCTTCTCCTTGTGGTGGCTTCTCTTGCTGTAGAGCATGGGCTCAGTAGTTGTGGTGTATGGGCTGAGTTGCCCTCAAGGCATGCAGGATCTTACTGGACCAGGGATCAAACCCATGCCCTGCATTGGTAGGCAGATTCTTAACCATTGGACCAGCAGGGAAGTCCGATATGTATTATTTATTCATTTCTATGTACTTTATCTTCATAAAATAAGAACTTTTCTGTGTATGCTGATTATAATCTGATTTTTTTCTCTGAACATATAGTAAATATTTTTCTGCATTATTACATGATGTGGATGCTATACAACTATGCAACCAGACCCCTATTCTGGGATGCTTACATTGTATCCAATTTTTAAGTGATTAAAAATAATCATGTAATGAATCTTTCTATGTTCTCTTCAGCGAGGAGGAACTCATCTTTAAGGAGAAGTGGTCTCACGGCTATATAAAACAAACCAAGATTCGAGCCAAATAAAACAGCTTACTCTTGTCCCCGGAGAAGGAAATGGCAACAATGGTAACCACTCCAGTATTCTTTCCTGGAAAATTCTATGGACAGAGGAACCTGGTAGCTACCGTCCATGGGGTCGCAGAGTCGGCCACAACTGAGCACATCAGCTTGACATTTTAAAAGGATCTAATTTTCCTTAGCCTGGGAACATTTTGAGGTAGGAATTCTGGCTCTTAAATGTTCTGTGCAGCAGGGAACACACCAATCATTTTGTATGATTTTATATTTTTCCATTTATAAAACTGTCCGGTTCATATTAAAATTGCCTCAGGGTTTGAGTACTAACTACAAAACATTTAATTAAAATATATAAAGCAGAACACTAGAATGGTAGCAAAATCAATGTTAATGACAATACGAAAATACAATAGTGATTTTTGAGAACATCAGAGAAAACCCTAGGTTAGTTTTTAAAATACAGAATATGAAGTATTTCAAATTACAGTTTCAAATAGTAAGATAAAGTACCACACATGACCGCCTTAGATACAAATTGCATTATATTTAAATAATGCTGTTTACATTCCCTATATATTTCATTTCACAATTCTGATATAAGCGCACTGGAAGCAACACACTTAAATCAAGAGGGTTTTTTGCCCCAAGATCAAAAAGCAGATGTGGGTAGGTATGAGCACATTTGAAAGGGCGTCCTTTGGCAAATAATGATCATTTCTCTCAATTCAAGCCCTCTTATTTTTGTCCTGTTTGATTTTGTTAGATAAGTGCTTATGGAAACATTTTATTTGCAAATAAAACCCTTTAGTATTTATAATGCAGGCCTAAACCCAAAGCTGAGCCAAATCTATTTTTTTCCAAGAATTTTTAAAAAATGTTTAAGGCAGGCAATCCTCATGGAAATCTCTAGAGATGTTTAATGCTAGAGATGTAAAAGCAAGCCTGAGGATGAGCTATGATTCAAAGTGGTGGCTGATCTCGGAAGAAAACAGCTCCCCATTATCTGAGAAGGCTTTCTCAAGGCTAAGCATTCACTGAAGGATGACCAAGAAAGGAATCACAAGTGAAACAAAAAGACTCCTGGGACGGTTTTAAAGGGAATTGTCTCAAGGCTTTGAGGCAGCCTGACCTGAATCAGAGGTCACTTTTTCTGCGGTAACTTTTTTTTAAAATGATATCTCATTAAGAACACATGGCCCCAGAATAAGTGTTCAACACTCCATCCCTGGCAGAGAGAGGGGGTCCCTATGTTACCAAGGAAATCAGAATTTTAGTCCTTGTCCCCCAAGGTAAATTTTGTTGTAATTTCCCAAGTTAGTAGAACTTGCAATAACATTCTCCAGGGACCTGGCACCATGAGATCTCCCCAGCACCCTCTGTGGAGGTCATCAAGCCAAGGATAAACATGTCACTGACCCTGTTCTCATTTCTTGCAGTCCAGTCACTACTGACTGTAGCCTGATCTGACAGCAGCGATGAAGAGGGTGTTGGGGACACAGACTGTTTTGAACCTTAAAAGATTTGGGGAAAGGAAGAAGGAAGGGACAGAAATATGAGGTAGAAGGGAAAAAATGGGTGAGAGAGCGTGACTTCAGTGTGTGGTAAAGAATTAACCATACCCAAAGGGAGGTCTGGAGAAGGCAATGGCACCCCACTCCAGTACTCTTGCCTGGAAAATCCGATGGACGGAGGAGCCTGGTAGGCTGCAGTCCATGGGGTCGCTAGGTCAGACATGACTGAGCGACTTCACTTTCTCTTTCACTTTCATGCATTGGAGAGGAAATGGCAACCCACTCCAGTGTTCTTGCCTGGAGAATCCCAGGGACAGTGGAGCCTGATGGGCTGCCGTCTATGGGGTTGCACAGAGTCGGACATGACTGAGCGACTTAGCAGCAGTAGCAGTAGCAAAGAAGGTCTGGCTTTTCCCCTTGGGAGGTGACCTCTGAACCCTGGAAATGTTGTGTATGATCTGAGTGTCTTATGGCCACTGTCCAACAATGTGGCTCTCAGGGTGGAGGCTTTGGGTCATGTGGTACAAGTGAGACCTCCAGAGGGGCTAGACACTGAAGTCAGCAATGTGGGTGGCCATTCAGGTCTATATAACTGAGCTCTAATAAAAACTCTGGACACGAAGGCTTGGGTGAGCTTTGCTGGTTGGCGTGCTGCAGTCCACGAGGTCCAAAAGAGTCAGACACGACCGAGAGAGTGAACAACAACAATACTCTGTGCTCACTGTCTCACATTGTTCCAGGGAAAGGTAACACGTTCCACACTCCAGTTGGAAACTCTGGGTTCAGACCTCTTCTGGACTCTGCCCCATGCATCTCTTCCCTTAGCTCACTTTCATCTGTATTGTTTCACTGTGATACATCATCATCCTGGTTTAACACCGACAATAGCTTTCAGTAAGTTCTGTGAGACTTCCTGGCAAATTATTGAAACTGAAGTTGGCCTTGGGTCCCCCCAAACTTGCACTTAGGGTCAGTATGAGGGTGGTCTTTTGGTCAGCTTCCTAGCTCTGCACTTGGCAACCCTACAGCTCCCCAACATTGTTCCTTATCATGTTCCACCTGTGACCTGTCATCCCCTCTTTGGCCCCCATCCCACCAGTCTATAACCCAGCACGTCCATTGCTATATAAGATCGCCCACCAAAATATTTCTCCTTAACCTTCTATTACGCCCCTTCCAGGAGGAACTAGCTGTCCCAGTCTGGCTGCTCCCCCTCTGGTTTCCCTCCCACATGGATATACCGTCTTGGGATAATTTTGGGGGGAGGGGTAATTTTTAAAAATCTTTTTATTTTGTACTGGCATACAGAGGATGAGATGGCCAGATGGCATTGCTGACTCAATCGACATGAGTTAGGGTAAGCTCCGGGAGTTGGTGATGGACAGGGAGGCCTGGCGTGCTGCAGTCCATGGGCTCACAAAGAGTTGGACATGACTGCGTGACTGAACTGAACTGAAGAGCTAATTAACAATGTTGTGACAGCTTCAGGTGGACAGCAAAGGGACTCAGCCACACACATATATGGATCCATTACCCCCTAAACTCCCCTCCTAGCCAGGCTGTCACATAACATTGAGCAGAGTTCCCTGTGCTATACAGTAGGTTCTTGCTGGTTATCCATTTGGGTGAATATACTGTCTTTTCTCAGGCTGTTTCTTTTCCTTGATTGTCCTTTTCCCCTCATTCAAATCCTACCCGGATGAACATTCAAAAAGAGAGGGAGAAAAACTATGATGTCTTGGAAAGCCTGCTTGAAATCAAGGTCAATCATAAACTAGTAGAACCCAAGGAGAGATAATATTCTACAGCAGAAGGTAAGAAAATAGAAACAATAGTGGGTATTACCAGAATCCGAGCCACAAAATTCTTCATCTGTTTCTCAGAGGGACTGTAACTTGCCCATACTTTAGCCTACTAAGGAGCCTCACCATCCCAGCGAAGAATGCCACGATTAGTGCTCTGTGCTCACCACCCTCCCCCAGGCAGCAGCAGAGAAACCGCGATGGTATTTCTGATTTGAGGGTTCTCCATGGATTTGATTGAAACATTATTGGTCCCACTCCCAGTTTTCTGAATGTATTCGTTTTCCTTGTGCAGATATAAGGAATAAAGTAAAAATACAGTTACACTGCATTGCTGGTGACTCGGACAGTAAAGAATCTGCCTGCAATGTGGAAGACCTGGGTTTGATCCCTGGGTCAGGAAGATCCCCTGGAAAAGGGAATGCCTACCCTCTCCAGTATTTTTGCCTGGAGAATCCCCTGGACAGAGGAGCCCAGTGGGCTACAGTCTATGGGGTCACAGAGTTGGACACAACTCAGCAACTAACATACACAGTGTTAACCCAATAGCACCAAAACATAGAGACATACAAATGACCTAGAACCATCACAGCTCTTGAGTTGCTGAAAAGACCGCTATGATATTTCTTTGGTTACCTGTATAATATGCACAGCCGTTTCCCCAGGGCTCAGGTGGGGCTGGTGACATCAGAGATTGGTCATTTAAAGATCAGAGGATACATACATCTCGCTTAAAGCTGCACATTACTACAAGGTATCCATAATGGTTTTATTATGTGATTTACGTTATAAATATAATAGTAGAGTTACAAAATGGATAATCACTCAAAAAGGTCCTTTTGAAACATTCCATGTCAGGCTTGCTTTCAATTCTGTAGTAAATGATCTTGTTCCATTTCTGCACTTATTTGTTCACAAACAAAGAATCTCTATGACATTAAAAAAAAAAAAAAACCCTTTTCATCTCTCTGGGGAAATAAAGTTCTTAAAATGTCATGTCCTGACTTTAGTGGGATGTTTACAGATTATTCCTGCTGCCCATTTATCTCAATATAGATGAGGGGGTGAGACATCTGAAAAGAGTGGGTTACTTGGCCTTGGACCTACTGAGAGTTCTGGTGGTAGCCCTGCCGCGTGTTTAGGAAAACCCCAGGTCTTCAGCTTTGGGGAGGAAGCTTTAACTCCGCATAGTTTTCCCACCTCTTTTCATTTCAGAGCTGCTCCAAAGTTCACAGGTCCTTAGGCAACTGTCAGGCTTCTCAGATAATGTATGAATAGCTGTCAGGTTTTTGCTAAGCTCACCACCGCCTCAAACACAGTTCAGCTGCTCCTTTCTCCCAAGGGGAGTCTTTAAGCATCTTTCTTTCCTCCTCCATCGACATCAGTTGTCCTCTTCATCCCCCTGCACCTGCCTAGCCTCTTCCACACCTTTGACACCCAGATAATGTTTTCTCTTTGCCTCATCTCCCTAGCCTAACAGTCCTTGATAGCAAGCCCCAGTAACCTCCTCCATCAGGAAGGCTTCTCTGCAAAAACTCCTTCCAATTTTAATTTCTCACCTCTCTGACCTCCAAAGGAACTCAAATATTCACACACTCGTAAAGTGTTTAGTTGGAAGGGACTTGGGAGGCTTTTCAATTCACCCTCCCTCTGAATGCAGAACTCAGTCTGTGTCTGAACTGGGAGGAAATCACACAGCAGCCGGCTGGTGTGCCTCTGGTCGGCTGTCCCGTTAGGAGCGCTCCCTTACATTGAGCAATAGCTGCTACCTTCTGCCTCGGCCTGTCCTCTACAGCAAAATCAAATTCAACAAAGTCTCACTTCAGGCAGGGTTTTTATTTTAAAGTAAGCAGATGAGTTCAGTGTGACCCTTGAAAATCTCAGTCATCACTCACAAATAAACGATAGTAAATCATTTCTGAACAATAGTGTATGTAGTACCGTCACTGAGAAAATCCATCATGGCCCATCTTCCCTCCATTCTGGGGACAGATTTCAATTTCTTTGGCTGAACGGAGGCTGCAGTTGTTGACCGGCAATTAAAGGCCATATATATAAAACACTTGAAAAAAAAAAAAAAAAAAGAATTACCATCACATTGATAAGAGAGACTGACAAGACACCCGAGACAAGTCAAAATGATGCTAGTTTCATTCCCTCCAGGACACACCTACTTCCCGTCATATATGATGGGCTGTATATATATATGGAAGTGGAAGTGCTAGTCGCTCAGTTGTATCTGACTCTTTGTGACCCCATGGACTGTAGCCCGTCAGGCTCCTCAGTCCATGGAATTCTCCAGGCAAGAATACTGGAGTGGGTAGCCATTCTCTTCTCCAGGGGATCTTCCTGACCCAAGGGGGATTCAACCTAGGGTCTCCTGCATTGCAGGCAGATTCTTTACCATCTGAGCCACCAGGGAAGCTCCATACATACAAACACACACACACATATATTCAATTTTTCTTTCTTTCATTTTTTTGTTTAACTTTTTGGCCATGCCATGCAGCATGAGGGATCCTATTTCCCTGACCAGGGATTGAACCCACACCCTCCTGCGGTGGAAGTTGGAGTGCCAGAGAAGACCTCTATACTTCACATACTTAATGGTAAGCCCCCCCAATTATTTGTGTTGATTTTGTCACTTTGATGGTCCTCCCTGCCTCCCACTACTCCCCAGCGCCTTTGTTCTTTTACCAGAACAGCTCTGATGTTGATGTAAACCTTCTGGGTTTTCTGAGAAACAACATTGCTTCACTTTTAGAAATTTTGAGTTCTGGTGAGAGTGGAGCAACCAAAAAGAGAGACAGTCTGGGAGGCAGAGAGACAGGCAAAGTATTATACCTGGAGTTCAGGCAAGAGATCAGAAATGAAATCCTAAACATTAAGAACCATGCTTAGGAAGGTGACCATCTTGGCTTCACAATGAGATTATATACATTCCAGAGGGAGGACTGCTCCATATATTTCTCCAAAGCCTCACATCAGGAGAACAGCTCAGCAAGAACTAAACATATACGTGCTTGATTGCCAGTCAATCCAAGTTCTAGGGAGCCCCGAATAAAAACACAAGTAATTTAGAAAAGAGGAGGCTACTGTTGAGTGTGTTACATTCTTATGAACAAGAGAATCACTTTTGTCTCCACTGGCCTCTAGACAGGGCTTCCCAGGTGGTGCTAGTGGTAAAGAACCTGCCTGCCAATGCAGGAGACGTAAGAGTCACAGGTGTGATCCTGGGTTGGGAAGATCCCTAGAGAAGGGCATGGCAACCCACTCCAGTATTCTCGCCTGGAGAATCCCATGGACAGAGGAGCCTGGTGGGCTACAGTCCATAGAGTCACAGAGTTGGTCACAACTGAGGTGACTTAGCACGCACATACACACCCTCTAGACAGGCCTGCACACATACATGCTCCCTGCACAGCCCTTAAAAGCAGGTCTGTGCAGAATCCCTCAGATGCAGGGAAGAGGACAGGGTGTTGGGGGGGGGGGGTGTGGGTGTGCTCTCCACTCCACCTCCAGCAAAGCAGCCCTGTTTTTAATCTATTCACACAGAGCCTTCTGGTAAGAATTTCTTTGAAAAAAGCATTTGCAAGAAGTAGCATCTGGAAGATGACGATGAGGAAGGAGGAGGAGAAGAAGGAGGGGAGAAAGAGGAGGAGGAGGGGGAGGAATGGGGAGGAAGGGGAGGCAGTTATAACCACCACTCCAGCCCCGAGGAGAAGACCAATATGAAAGCCATCTGGGCATAAGAAATCTCAGGCTGAGGCTGTCCAAGTCCTCATTCTCAGGGTTAATAGCTAAAGGATATTCAGTCCAACTCTTGCTTCCACTATGCTCACTTCAGTCTCTCAGTCCTGTCTGACTCTTTGCGACCCCATGGACTGCAGCATGCCAGGTCTCCTGTCCATCACCAACCAAAAGAGTTTACCCAAATTCATGTCCATTGAGTCAGTCATGCCATCCAACCATCTCCTCCTCTGTTGTCCCCTTCTCTTCCCACTTTCAATCTTTCTCAGCATAAGGGTTTTTTCAAATAAGTCAGATCTCTGCTCACTAACAATCCTCCTTTTTTTTTTTTTTTTGTTTTACTTTTTACTTCTTATATATTTTGTTGCAGAGACATTACTTTGTCAACAAAGGTCCATCTAGTCAAGGCTATGGTTTTCCCAGTGGTCATGCACAGATGTGAGAGTTGGACTATAAATAAAGCTGAGTGTCGAAGAATTGATGCTTTTGAACTGTGCTGTTTGAGAAGACTCTTTGAGAGTCCCTTGGACTGCAAGGAGATCCAACCAGTCCATCCTAAAAGAGATCAGTCCTGAATATTCATTGGAAGGACTGACGTTGAAGCTCAAACTCCAATATTTTGGCCACGTGATGCAAAGAGCTGACTCATTTGAAAAGACCCTGATGCTGGGAAAGATTGAGGGCAGGAGGAGAAGGGGACAACAGAGGATGAGATGGTTGCATGGCATCACCGACTCGATGGACATGGGTTTGGGTGGACTCCGGGAGCTGGTGATGGACAGGGAGGCCTGGCGTGCTGCGATTCATGGGGTCGCAAAGAGTCAGACATGACTGAGCGACTGAACTGAATATTCTGTTGAACTCATAACATGTACTGTGCGGCACCACTGAAGAAGAGAAAGCAACAGTATAGCTCGGGCAAGTCTGTATTTTGCACTTTGGAAAACTGAATACAATGCTTCTCTCTCCAGGGTCTGTATCATGACAAAGTCTTGATCATCTCTAGAATGTGTCTGATCTATGGCTCTGGTTCAGTGAAAAACCCAAACACTCCTTTGTAAGGGAATATACACATGGCACTTGGGATGAGTAGTGAGATGTAAAAATAGAAGCTTGAACTCAAATGAGTGGAGGCAGGACCTGGGAGCATGGCTGGGGGGTGGGTGAGGTGGGAGACCCAGCCAGCCAGAGTGACAAGTGGCAGGTAAAGCTGAAGGGGGTTGGTGTCAACTGGGGAGCCCTAAACACCCACTCAAACAACTTGGACTTTGTTCTCTGGGTAAATCCAGCTCTGCATATAAACTCTGTGACCTCAGGGAAGCTACTGCAAAATGGGATGATAAGAAGAGGACCTACCTTCTAGGGCTGCTGTGAGAATTAAATTTGAGGAATGCAAAGCACTTTCTAAGTATACTGCTATCAGCAAAGTGAGAGGTATCATTAGGATATTGTTAGAGAGAATGGAAAGGAGCAATTAAACGTGAGCAACATTGTTAAGATGGAATATGATGATGACTGTCTGTGAAAGATATGGTAGCTTCAAGATAACAGTGAGAAATCCCTTCTTAATGACCTAGAGAAAGTGGTGTCATTAAAAGGAACAAAGCCAGAAGCAGGATAAGTCAACTTGGAGAACTCAAATTCATGAGCTTGTTTTGGGGTTTCTTGAATGTGCTGACAAGACATCTATACGGAGCTGTCCAGAAGATGGATGGCATTGCAGGAATGAAACTAAAGATCAAGGCCAGGGCTGCCTACACAGGCCACAGGTGTTTATGTGTCAGGATCAATGTCTGAAGTTGTAACACTGACTGAGATCACCAAGAAGAGTGTGAAGGAAAAAAATGACAGAAGATAGATACTTTGGGAAGTTTTGAAAAGTCTCTCCCCCCACTTTTAAAAAGCTTTTTTAATTGAAGTATAGTTAATCTACAATGTTGTGTCAATTTCAAGTGTACAGCAAAGTGACTCAGTTACACATACATATCTATATTTTTTCAGCTTTTCCATTACAAGATATTGAGTATAGAGAAATGTCCCTTTAATAACCTGTTTTTAATGTGTACAATGTTATCTTTCCAGAACAGTTTAAGAATGAGGACAGAGAAAGCTGTGTCTCATGATGTTTAGGAACTTTTGAGCTATTATAGTAACACTTGCTCCCTGTAAATAATTCATAAATACAGGAA
>CAKXYN010000604.1:0-47497 GCA_935064755.1 Tragelaphus eurycerus | reverse complement strand
AGAACTGTACAGAAAAGAGCTTCAAGACCCAGATAATCATGATGATGTGATCACTGACCTAGAACCAGACATCTTGGAATGTGAAGTCAAATGGGCCTTAGAAAGCATCACTACGAACAAAGCTAGTGGAGGTGATGGAATTCCAGTGGAGCTATTCCAAGTCCTGAATGATGATGCTGTGAAAGTGCTACACTCAATAGGCCAGCAAATTTGGAAAACTCAGCAGTGGCCACAAGATTGGAAAAGGTCAGTTTTCATCCCAATCCCAAAGAAAGGCAATGCCAAGTAGTGCTCAAAGTACCGAACAATTGCACTCATCTCACATGCTAGTAAAGTAATGCTCAAAATTCTGCAAGCCAGGCTTCAGCAATGCGTGAACCATGAACTTCCTGATGTTCAAGCTGGTTTTAGAAAAGGCAGAGGAACCAGAGATCAAATTGCCAACATCCGCTGGATCATGGAAAAAGCAAGAGAGTTCCAGAAAAACATCTATTTCTGCTTTATTGACTATGCCAAAGCCTTTGACTGTGTGGATCACAATAAACTATGGAAAATTCTTAAAGAGATGGGAATACCAGACCACCTGATCTGCCCCTTAAGAAATCTGCATGCAGGTCAGGAAGCAACAGTTAGAACTGGTCATGGAGCAACAGACTGGTTCCAAATAGGAAAAGGAGTACGTCAAGGCTGCATATTGTCACCATGTTTATTTAACTTATATGCAGAGTACATCATGAGAAATGCTGGACTGGAAGAAACACAAGTTGGATTCAAGATTGCTGGGAGAAATATCAATAATCTCAGATATGCAGATGACACCACTTTTATGGCAGAAAATGAAGAGGGGCTAAAAAGCCTCTTGATGAAAGTGAACGTGGAGAGTGAAAAGGTTGGCTTAAGCTCAACATTCAGAAAACGAAGATCATGGCATCTGGTCCCATCACTGCATGGGAAATAGATGGAGAAACAGTGGAAACAGTGTCAGACTTTATTTTTCTGGGCTCCAAAATCACTGCAGATGGTGACTGCAGACATGAAATTAAAAGACACTTACTCCTTGGAAGGAAAGTTATGACCAACCTAGATAGCATATTCAAAAGCAGAGACATCACTTTGCCAACAAAGGTTCGCCTAGTCAAGGCTATGATCTTTCCTGTGGTCATGTATGGATGTGAGAGTTGGACTGTGAAGAAAGCTCAGCGCTGAAGAACTGACGCTTTTGAACTGTGGTGTTGGAGAAGACTCTTGAAAGTCCCTTGGACTGCAAGAAGATCCAACCAGTCCATTCTGAAGGAGATCAGCCCTCGGATTTCTTTGGAAGGAATGATGCTAAAGCTGAAACTCCAGTATTTTGGCCACCTCATGTGAAGAGTTGACTCATTGGAGAAGACTCTCATGCTGGGAGGAATTGAGGGCAGGAGGAGAAGGGGACGACAGAGGATGAGATGGCTGGATGGCATCACTGACTCAATGGATGTGAATCTGAGTGACCTGCGGGAGTTGGTGATGGACAGGGAGGCCTGGCGTGCTGCAGTTCATGGGGTCGCAAAGAGTCGGACACGACCGAGCGACTGATCTGATCTGAGACTTCTTTTATGGTCTCAGATGACTTCATTTTAAAAAAAAATTGTATTATGAATACTTACTACACTAACAATGTACTAATCACAAAGTTGATTTTATTATATATAGGGAAAGAAACTGCAATCCACTTCTTATAAGTCTCAATCAGGGGTTTTAAAAATGATATCAATAAAATAAGATTAAAGTCACAAGCAAATTTACAGGCAGATATGTATATAAAACAAGTTTCATGAATCCGATTATACTGTGTAGAATTCCTTAATGTAAAAATGTAAAATAAATAATACTTATAGGATATTTTCTTAAAAGAGCCCACCTTTTTCCATGCATGTTTTCTTTGAGATATGATAAGAAATGTGAGGGATTCTCTAGCTAGTAGATCAGGAATAGTCCATAAATATGGTAGTCAATATAAACTTTATGTTCAAAGGAAAGTATTTAAAAATTTGAAATCTCTAGATTTTCAAATCTACATATTTGAAATCTCTGGAATTAGTTTTAGCAAGTTTTCAGATCCAAATACATCCTTTACTATTTCATTCTCATGTTTTGCCCATTTCAGTGAATGAACTGAATGGTATTACCATCTGTCTAGAGTGTCCATAGTGGGATTCTAGGAATCATCTTTTCTTTCTCACTTTCCACTATTCTTTGCTAATCCATAAACAAATCCTGTTTATTGTATATTTACTACTGGCATACTGGTTTAGGCCACTATTCTCTTCTGCTAGGCAAGTAAAAAAAGCATTCTAATTTTCTTTTACTTTCTGTTTTACCTTTTTTCAGTTCATTTTATATTTACTGGTTATGTAGTCTTCAAATATAAATCAGATTATAATTTGCTTAATTGAATTCCTTCATTAGTTTGCATCCCACTGCACTTAAATTAAAACCCAGAAATTTTTCTACAGCATACAATTTCCAGAATAATACGCTCTTCCTAGTCCTTCAGTTTCATGTCATCTATCTTTTTTGGCATAATAAACCACAGCTACACTGCTACTCTTTCAGTTCCTTGAACATGTCAAACTCTAAACTTTCTCTCACTTCATGGCTTCTTTACATGATTTTCATTTTGCCTGGGATGTTTTTCTCCCATTTTTGGCACCGTTAGCTCCCGCCATTTTAAGCACAATTTCTGACTATGAATTTTTACAAAGACTGTCTAACCATAATACAGAATATTCTTTTATTATATAGTTCTCTCTGCTTCATTTCATAGTCTGTCACAACTTGAATGTAATTTATTTTTCATTTTTTGCTTGGCTTAATATGTCCATCCCATTTAAAGATTCACAAAGCACAGAAAAGGTATCTCACTTGTTTATCACTATTTTCTTTGTATTTAATATAGTGCCTGATGCATGATACATTCTAAATAAATTCTTATTAAATTTACACAATAATTGTTTTTTGATCAGATTAGGCATCTGATTTTTGATGTGAAAATGTCCTTTAAAACAAAATAGAAAATATTCAGCTCCTAGAAAATACATTACAATTCTAGACATTTTGCAGAAATTAATTTAACCCTCCAAATTAAAAGGTTCCATAATCTATACTTTACAGAAGTTCAAAGCACAGAGCTGACTGATAGAAGAAGCATCTACTGCAAATTCTCTGGGTTTCCACTTTCATTGATCTGTCTAAATTCATTTTTACTAATATGAATATCTTCCACTTGGAGATAGAAAAAAGTGAACCTCTGAGTAGCTTATAAAAATTCCCCAAATTATTATTACTTATGAGTTGGAAAAAAAGTGGAATTTGGACATGTTTATTGGATATTACAGTTCATTAATTTCCCTGATATATTTTTATTATATATATATATAACTTTTTTAGAGTCATAAGAATTAGAGAATATATATGATTTAGGACCAAGTTCTGAAACTTGTAGTCATTTCACCATAATGCCAAGTCTATACAGGCACACCTCAGAAATACTATGGGATCAGTTCCAGACTAGTTTTAAAAAGCAAATATCACAATAAAGTGAATTGCAAAATTTTTGGTTTCTCAGGGCACAGAAAAATTTTATTTACACTACTCCATAAAAGGAGTACGTCAAGGCTGTATATTGTCACCCTGTTTATTTAACTTATATGCAGAGTACATCATGAGAAATGCTGGACTGGAAGAAACACAAGTTGGAATCAAGATTGCTGGGAGAAATATCAATAACCTCATATATGCAGATGACACCACCCTTATGGCAGAAAGTGAAGAGGGGCTAAAAAGCCTCTTGATGAAAGTGAAAGAGGAGAGTGAAAAAGTTGGCTTAAAGCTCAACATTCAGAAAACGAAGATCATGGCATCCGGTCCCATCACTTCATGGGAAATAGATGGGGAAACAGTGAAAACAGTGTCAGACTTTATTTTCCTGGGCTCCAAAATCACCTAGATGGTGACTGCAGCCAAGAAATTAAAAGACGCTTACTCCTTGGAAGGAAAGTTATGAGCAACCTAGATAGCATATGCAAAAGAGGAGACATTACTTTGCCAACAAAGGCTCGTCTACTCGAGGCTATGGTCTTTCCTGTGGTCATGTATGGATGTGAGAGCTGGACTGTGAAGAAGGCTGAGCGCCGAAGAATTGATGCTTTTGAACTGTGGTGTTGGGGAAGACTCTTGAGAGCCCTTGGACTGCAAGGAGATCCAACCAGTCCATTCTGAAGGAGATCAGTCCTGGGATTTCTTTGGAAGAAATGATGATAAAGCTGAAACTCCAGTATTTTGGCCACCTCATGCGGAGAGTTGACTCATTGGAAAAGACTCTGATGCTGGGAGGGATTGGGGGCAGGACGAGAAGGGGACAACAGAGGATGAGATGGCTGGATGGCATCACTGACTCGATGGATGTGAGTCTGAGTGACCTCCGGGAGTTGGTGATGGACAGGGAGGCCTGGCGTGCTGTGATTCATGGGGTCGCAAAGAGTCGGACACGACTGAGCGACTGACCTGATCTGATCTGATTTGATAGCTATTACCCATTTATAATGCTTCTAAGAACTGTAGATATTTTAATTAAAAAATACTGCATTGTTAAAAATGCTCACTATCATCTAAGTCTTCAACAAGTTCCAAGTTTTTGCCAATGTAGTGTTTAAGTACTGTGAAAATTACCAAAATGTGAGTCACAGACAGGAAGTCAACTAATACTATTGGAAAAATGATGCCTATAGATTTGCTTGGCATAGAATTTTGATGAGGCTTTAACGTGGGAAAAAAAAAAAAAAAGGCAATATCTGCAAAGCATGATAAAGTTAAACCAATAAAATGAAGGTGTGACTATAATTTGAATAAGTAACAGTAATGAATTGTACATAAACATACCATATTATCTTTTATATTAATTTGAAAATTAGATTGTTGAAAAATAATTATCATTTTAGAAGATGTAATAGTCCTAAAGGATTCAGAACCCAGGTATGACAAATGACAACAATATAATTAAAATAAGTATCTAAAAAATGTACTCAGTTAATACATCTGTGAATATGTTGATCCCAACACTGTACTACTAGAGTTGGAGGAAAAAAAGACTCATGGGTTTATAAAATAAATAATTCATCAAATTAACTAAAATTAAAGGCAATGAATTTAATACCTGGCCTGCCTATAGTCTTTTTTTCCTATAATATGTAAAGGATACATCAAGATAACCTACATTTATAAATCCTAGAGAAAAAATTTTCTCTAGATGAAAGTGCAATAATAGTCTGTAAAGGAAATACTTAATTTTGGAATATTAAAATCCCGGTACTCATACCATTAGAGAAAATCATTTATACATATTTGCCAAAAGCACATTAGCAATTGAAGAAATGCCATGTGTAAAAGTAAAAGCTGATAAAGCAACAACAGACTATTTGATGCAAGCACTTTTTAAAAACTGTATAATCGTTGTCATTCTGAGAAATCTAAAATGGTCTAATAAAGTTCTAAAAAGTTATCTTTTTTTAATGTTTGGCACTTCTGATAATGATAAATATAGGAAGATTATTTATTAATCAAAATGAAAGAAAATAATTTTTATGACGTGTATGATTTTTTTCAGATTTTAAAACTTTTTATTTGCATAAAAAATGTGCATTCCAATAATTAAAATCATTTGAATAACAACAACAACAAAAAAATAGCACTCTGATTAAACTGAATTTTACAGCCTGCAGAACACCTAGGACCAGCTTTTTACTCTAGATTTCACTGTTGTCCCACCCAGCTGCCTCCTTCACCAACATGCAAGTTCTTTTCCTTTCCTGCCAGCCACACAGGCAGATGGGAGAGGCAGGCGAGGACCTACATTGTCAGGAGTTCTCCATTCTTTGATGTGAAAAAGGGTAGCACAGTCATTTAAACTCGATCCAACCTCTTTACATGTTACAAAATTACACAGCTAAAAGAAGTAAAATAAGAAGGCAATGCTTGTGGAATGTACAGTGCATACTGGCGGTGCATGCTTCGTTTCTTTTGAATGCAGTGGATTTTTCTCTTGCGTTTCAGTTTTCTTCAATCTGATTTATCAAACTTCTCAATCTCAGCCATATCAGGTTTGTTAGACGTGGTTGCAGAAGGTGTGGAGCAAGCTGCCAGTGATTAAAGTCTGGTCTGCACTGTGGCTACCACCGAGTGCCAATGTGTATGATTTCAACTGCTATATTTTAGCTATTTTAAAGAAAGTCTTAATTTCTCTAAGGAAGTACAAGTCCTCCAGGCTTATTATTTTGATATTTATTTGGAGTACAAATTATGAAATTTCTATTTCTATGTGTATTAGTTTTGTTTCTCCAGGAAATAGTCATCAAAAAATCACTTTTCTCTTTCCTTGATAATTTTATGCATTAATATAAATGTTATGTCAGGTTATAAAGTCATCTTACATTAAACTATTTTGAGGTATCGTAAAGATGTACATTATGCTCAAAGAGTTTCTTATTGATAGAAATTAAAGAAAATGTGGTGTTTCATTGACATTATGTGTATCTGCTATTTCTCTATCAGTTCCTGATATAACAAGGAAAATATCACAAATGGGAAACATGATAAAGTTCCTACCCTTTCATTTTGTTTTAAGCACTGACAATGAGATGCATAAGGGCCAATCATTCTTCTGTGGGAAAATTCTTACTAATGCATGCAGCAAAAAAAAAAAAAAAAAATTACCTAATGTCAAAAATAAAACTGCATCAATGGTAAAAGTGCATCATGAATATTTGACTTGTTTTCCAAATGATAGAACTTAAAAGGTAATCCTGATTTTTTCACCAACATAAAAGCTTTGAACAAAAGTGTAATTTTTTTTTTATATTTCAAAGTAGAAGAAAACATTAACTGGACTAACTTGGAAAAAGAAATTTTGAATATCATGGATTTGTATCTTAGAAAATGAGAATCATTGTTCAGTGATTCTACCAAAGACATCATTCATTTCAAAAAGATGACATTTCTGAGGTGTGGTCATAAGATGGCAGAGGAATAGGACGGGGAGACCACTTTTTCCCCCACAAATTCATCAATCTCGGCCCCAGAGACCGGTATCCTCCACCAAACTATGAGCAGGCTTCTAGCTACTAACCATATCTTCCTGGGATTCTGGACGGTTGACATCTGCCAAGGGGGTCGCAACCTGAGGTCAGCTCCCCAGAGGAGACACATGGCATGCCCGAGACGGTGCTCTCGTGGCACACCCGGGAAACTGAGAAGCTGGGCCAGGGAGGTAATTAAGATGCATGGCCCACCTGGGACAGTGCACTCGCCAAGCACCTGTTCGCTTGAACTGCTCAGACCTCAGAAGAGAACGAAACACACACCCACCTGAGTCTGTGACCTTGGAGAGTACTCGAGAACCTGAGCCTGAGTGGCTTAGAAACTGGGAAGTGCATGAAATTCAGGGCCCATCTTGAACAGTGCTGTGCAGAGCACCCTGGAGCCTGAGAAGTATAGACCCAGAAAGCATACGCTGCTGTGAGCTCAGGCAAACCGAGTGTGGTCCATACATTGTGAGTACTTCCTACACACACCAGTGATATTTGTTTGCAGTGTGCCTCCCTCCCAACAACACAACTGAACAAGTGAGCCTGAATAAGTGACCATCTTTGCCCCATTGTGTCAGGGTGGAAATTAGATGCCAAAAAGACTTGCAAACAGAAGAAGCCAAAATAAACAAAGAAAAGAGAACTGCTCTGGAAGTGACAGGTGCAAAGATTAAAACCCTGTCGTTAATATTGACAAAGCATGGGAGGGGGCCTATAGACCTTGAGAACAAGTGCGAGCTGAAACAAGGACCAATCTGAAACAGAACTGACCTCACACTGCCCACAATAGCTCCAGAGAAATTTTTACTATTTTTTAAAAGTTTAAGTTCTTTATTACTCCTTGAATTTTCATTTTTATAACCTACTCAGTTCAGTTCAGTTCACTTCAGTCCCTCAGTCATGTCTGACTCTTTGCAACTCCATGAACTGCAGCACACCAGGCCTCCCTGTCCATCACCAACTCCTGGAGGTCACCCAAACCCATGTCCATTGAGTCAGTGATGCCATCCAACCATCTTATCCTCTGTCGTCCTCTTCTCATCTTGTCCTCAATCTTTCCCAGCATCAGGGTCCTTTCAAATGAGTCAGCTCTTCACATCAGGTGGCCAAAGTATTGGAGTTTCAGCTTCAACATCAGTCCTTCCAATGAACACCCAGAATTGATCTCCTTTAGGATGGACTGGTTGGATCTCCTTGCAGTCCAAGGGACTCTCAAGAATCTTCTCCAACACCACAGTTCAACAGCATCAATTCTTTGGTACTCAGCTTTTTTTATACTTGAACTCTCACATCCATACATGACCACTGAAAAAAACCATAGCCTTGACTAGACAGAACTTTGTTGGCAAAATAATGTCTCTGCTTTTCAATATGCTGTCTTGGTTGATCATAACTTTCCTTCCAAGGAGTAAGAATCTTTTAATTTCATGGTAGCAATCACCATCTGCAGTGATTTCAGAGCCCAGAAAAATAAAGTCAGCCACTGTGTCCACTGTTTCTCCATCTATTTGCCATGAAGTGGTGGGACCAGATGCCATGATCTTAGTTTTCTGAATCTTGAGCTTTAAGCCAACTTTTTCACTATCCTCTTTCACTTTCATCAAGAGGCTCTTTAGACCTTCTTCACTTTCTGCCGTAAGAGTAGTGTCATCTGCATATCTGAGGTTATTGATATTTCTCTCAGCAATCTTGATTCTAGCTTGTCCTTCCTCCAGCCCAGCATTTCTCATGATGTACTCTGCATATAAGTTAAGTAAGAAGGGTGACAATATACAGCCTTGATGTACTCTGTTTCCTATTTGGAACCAGTCTGTTGTTCCATGTCCAGTTCTAACTGTTGCTTCCTGACCTGCATATAGGTTTCTCAAGAGGCAGGTCAGGTGTTCTGGTAGTCCTATCTTTTGAAGAGTTTTCCACAGTTTATTGTGATCCACACAGTCAAAGGCTTTGGCATAGTCAATAAAGCAGAAGTAGATGTTTTTCTGGAACTCTCTTGCTTTTTCCATGATCCAGAGGATGTTGGCAATTTGGCAATGATCTAAGTTCCTCTGTCTTTTCTAAAACCAGCTTGAACATCTGGAGTTCACCATTCATGTATTGCTGAAGCCTGGCTTGGAGAATTTTAAGCATCACTTTACTATCTTGTGAGATGAATGCAATTGTGTGGTAGTTTAAGCATTATAACTTACTATTACCCTGGGGGCGGGGAGACCCTATTTTTAAAGCAAATTTCATATTTATATATATTTTATAATTTTTGTGATTGATTTGGTTTTGTATTTTTAATATAGTATTTTTGAGAGTCTAACCCCTTCTTTCGATTTTTAAGCTTTGCTTTAAGAATCTAATTTTCAATATCCATTTTCACTTAGGGATATAAATACTGGCTTGATTGCTCTCTCCCATTTTGACTCTTCCTTTTTTCTCCCAGGTCACCTCTATCTCCTCCCTTCCCCCTCCTCTTCTCTACTTAACTCTGTGATTCTCTTTGTGTGTTCCAGGCTGTAGAGAACACTTCAGTTTAGTAGCTCAGTTGTGTCTGACTCTTTGCAACCCCATGAATTGCAGCACACCAGGCCTCTCTGTCCATCACCAACTCCCGGAGTTCACCCAAAGTCTTGTCCATCGAGTTGGTGATGCCATCCAGCCATCTCATCCTCTGTCATCCCCTTCTCCTCCTGCCCCCAACCCCTTCCAGCATCAGAGTCTTTTCCAGTAAGTCAGGGAACTGATTATTGGCTAAATTGGTCTCTCCCCTTTTGAGTCTCCCTCTTTTCCTCCTGGTTACCTCTATCTCCTTTCTCCCTCTTCTCTTCTCTATGTAACTCTGTGAACCTCTCTGGGTGTTCCTTGCTGTGGAGAATTGTTTCAGAATTAACCTAGATGTTTTATCATCTGTGCTATATGGATGGAGAAGTTTTGAGGCCACTGTAGAAATAAAACAAATCCAGAGGCAGGAGGTTTAACTCCAAAACTTGAGAACATCAGAGAGCTCCTGATACCAGCAAACATTAATAGACAAGAATTCATCCAAAAGCCTCCACACCTACACTGAAACCAGGCTCCACTCAAGAGTCAACAAATTCCAGAGCAAGACATACCTTGCTAATTCTCTAGCAAGACAGAGACACAGCCCTGAGCATTAAAATACAGGCTTCCAAAAGCTATATCAAACCCATAGACACCCAAAACTCACTACTGGACACTTCATTGCACTTCAGAGAGAAGAAATCCAGCTCCACCCACCAGAACACACACACAAACTCTCCTAACCAGGAAACCCTGACAAGCCACTAGTCCAACCCCACCCACAGGGAGCAGCCTCTACAATAAAGAGGAACCACAAACTTCCAGCATACAAGGGCACCCAAAACACCACAATCTAAACAAAATGAAAAGGAAAAGGCAGAGAAATATTCAGCAGGTAAAGGAATATGATAAATGTCACCAAACCAAACAAAAGAGGAGGAGGTAGGGAGTCTACCTGAAAAAGAATTCAGAATAATGATAGTAAAGATGATCCAAAATCTTGAAGATAAAATGGAGTTACAGATAAACATATTAGAGACAAGGCTTTAGAAGATGCAATAAATGTTTAACAAGGACCTAGAAGAAATAAAGACAAATCAATAAATAATGCAATAACTAAGGTCAAAAGCATTTTGGAGGGAACCAAGCGTAGAATATCTAAGACAGAAGATAGGGTAAGTGACGTGGAAGACAGAATGGTGGAAATAATTGAAGCAGAGAGGAAAAAAGAAAAAAGAATTAAAAGAAACGAGGACAACCTCAGAGATCTCTGGGACAATGTTAAATGCCCCAACATTCAAATCATAGAGCCCCCCAAAAAGAAGGCAAAAAAAGGTGGCATGAGAAAATACTTGAGGAGGTAATAGTTCAAAATTTCCCTAAAATGGGGAAGGAAATAGACACCCAAGTCCAAGAAACCTAGAGAGTCCCGAACAGGATAAACCCAAGGTGAAGCACCCCAAGACACATATTAATCAAATTAACAAAGATCAAGCACAAAGAACAAATATTCAAAGCAGGAGGGAAAAGCAATAAATAACACACAAGGGGATCCTCATAGGAATAACAGCTGATTTTTCAATAGAAACTTTTCATGCCGGAAGGGGATGGCAGGACATACTTAAAATGATGAGAGAGAAAAACCTACAACCCAGATTACTGTATCCAACAAGAATCTCATTCAAATATGAAAGAGAAATCAAAAACTTTATAGACAAGCAAAAAGCTGAGATAATTCAGCACCACTAAACCAGCATTTCAACAAATGCTAAAGGATCTTCTCTAGACAGGAGGCACAGAAAAGGTTTATGAAATCAAATCCAAAACAACAAAGTAAATGGCAATGGGATCATAGTTATCAATAATTACTTTAAATGTAAATGGGTTGAATGCCCCAATCAAAAGACAAAGACTAGCTGAATGGATACAAAAACAAGACCTCTATATATGCTGTCTACAAGAGACCCACCTCATACTAAGGGACACATACAGAGTGAAATTGAAGGGCTGGAAATAGATGTTTCATGCAAATGGAGACCAAAAGAAAGCTAGAATAGCAATACTCATATCAGATAAAATAAACTTGGAAATAAACACCATGAAATGAGACAAAGAAGGACACTACATAATGATCAAAGGATCAATCCAAAAAGAAGATATAATAATTATAAATATATATCCACCAAACATAGAAGCACCTCAATATATAAAGCAAATACTAACAAGTATGAAAGGGGAAATTAAAGCAGCACAATAATAGTGGGAGACTTTAATACCCTATTTACACCTATGGGTAGATCAACCAAACATAAAATCAGCAAGGAAACACAAACTTTAAATGCTACAATGGACCAGTTAGACCTAATTGATATCTATAGGACATTTCACCCCAAAACAATGAATTTCACCTTTTTCTCAAGTGCACACAGAACATTCTCCAGGATGGATTACATCCTGGACCATAAATCTAGCCTTAGTAAATTCAAAAAAAAAAAAAAAAAAAATTAAATCATTTCAAGAATTTTTTTCTGATCACAATGTGATAAGATTACATGTCAACTACTGGAAAAAAAAAAAACTATTAAATATACAAACATATAGAGGCTAAATAACATGTTTCTGAATAACCAACAAATCATGGATGAAATAAAAAAGTAAATCTATGTATAGAAACAAATGAAAATGGAAACACAACAACCCAAAACCTATGGGATTCAGTAAAAGCAGTGCTTAGTGGGTAGTTCATAGCATTACAAACTTACCTCAAGGAACAAGATAAAAATCAAATAAATAACCTAACTCTACACCTAAAGCAACTAGAAAAAGAAGAAATGAGGAACCCCAGGGTTAGTAGAAGGAAAGAAGTCATAAAAATTAGGGCAGAAATAAATGAAAAAGAAACAAAGGAGACTATACCAAAACAACAAAACTGAAAGCTTGTTCTTTGAGAAGATAAAATAGACAAACCATTAATCAGACTCATCAAGAAAAAAAAAAAAAAAAGGAGAAGAATCAAATTAACAAAATTAGAATGAAAATGGAGAAATCACAATAGGCAATACAGAAATTCAAAAGATCATAAGAAACTACTATCAGCAACTATATGCCAATAAGATTTACAATTTAGAAGAAATGAATGAGTACTTAGAAAAGTATAACCTTCCAAAACTAACCTTGGAAGAAATAGAAAATCTTAACAGACCCATCACAAGCATGGAAATAGAAACTGTAATCAAAAGTCTTCCAACAATAAAAAAAAAAAAAAAAAAACTAGGACCAGATGTCTCACAGGTGAAGTCTATCAAAAGTTTAGAGAATTGCTAACACCTATCCTACTCAAACTCTTCCAGAAAATTGCAGAGGAAGGTAAACTCCCAAACTCATTCTATGAGGTCACCATCATCCTATTACTAAAACCTAAGAAAGATGCCTGGAAAATGAAAACTGCAGGCCAATAATACTGATGAACATATATGTAAAAATCCTCAACAAAATTCTGGCAAACACAATACAGCAACATACTAAAAAGATCATACATCATGACCAAGTGGGCTTTATCCCAGGGATGCAAGGATTCCTCAATATTTGCAAATCAATCAATGTGATACACCACATTAACAAACTGAAGGACAAAAACCATATGATTATCTCAATAGATGCAGAGAAAGCCATTAACAAAATTCAACACCCATTATGATAAAAACTCTCCAGAAAGCAGGTATAGAAGGAACATACCTCAACATAATAAAAGCCATATATGAAAAACCCACAACAAATATTATCCTCAATGGTGAAAATTGAAAGCATTTCCCCTGAAGTCAGGAACAAAACAAGAGTGCTCACTCTCACCACTAGTTTTGGAAGTTTTAGCCAGAGCAATCAAAGAAGAAAAAGAAATAAGAGGAATCCAAATTGGAAAAGAAGAAGTAAAACTTTCACTGTCTGCAGGTGATCCTCCACATAGAAAACCCTAGAGACACCACCAGAAAATTACTACAGCTAATCAATGAATGGAGAAGGCAATGGCAAGCCACTCCAGTATTCTTGCCTAGAAAATCATGGATGGAGGAGCCAGGTAGGCTGCAGTCCATGGGGTCGCTATGAGTCGGACGTGACTGAGCGACTTCACTTTCACTTTTCACTTTCACAAAATGGAGAAGGCAATGGCAACCCACTCCAGTGTTCTTGCCTGGAGAATCCCAGGGACGGCAGAGCCTGGTGGGCTGCCGTCTATGGGGTCGCACAGAGTCAGACACGACTGAAGTGACTTAGCAGCAGTAGCAGCAGCAATCAATGAGTATAGTAAAGTTTCAGGATGTAAATCTAATACACAGAAACCCCTTGCGTTCCTATACACTAACAATGAGAAAACAGAAAGATAAAGTAAGGAAACAATCCCATTCACCATCGCAACAAAAAGAACAAAATACTTGGGAATAAATCTACCTAAAAAAACAGAAGACCTATATATAGGAAACTATAAAACACTGATGAAAGGAATCAAAGATGACACAAATAGATGGAGAAATATACAATGTACGTGGATCAGAAGAATCAATATAGTGAAAATAATTATACTACCATAAGCAATCTATAGATTCAATGCAATCCCTATCAAGCTATGTACCAATGATATTTTTCACATAACTAGAACAAATAATTTCACAATTTATATGGAAATACAAATAACCTCAAATAGCCAAAGCAGTCTCGAGGAAGAAGAATGGAACTGGAGGAATCAACCTGCCTGATTTAAGACTATACTACAAAGCTACAGTCATCAAGAGAGTATGGTACTGGCAAAAAGACACAAATATAGACCAATGGCAGAAAATAGAAAACCCAGAGAAAAATCCATGCACCTATGGACACCTTATCTTTGACAAAGGAAGCAAAAATAAACAATGGAGAAAAGACAATCTCTTTTTAACAAGTAGTGCTGGGAAAACTGGTCAACCACCTGTAAAAGAATGAAACAAGAACACTTTCTAACACTATACACAAAAATAAATGCAAAATGGATTAAAGATTTAAATATAATACCAGAAACTATAAAACTCCTAGAGGAAAACATAGGCAAACCACTCTCTGTCATATCACAACAAGATCCTCTATGACCCACCTCCCAGAGTAATGGAAATAAAAGTGAAAATAAACAAATGGGACCTAATTAAACTTAAGAGCTTTTGCACAACAAAGGAAATTATAAGCAAGGGGAAAAGACAGCCTTCAAGATAGGGGAAAATAAGAAGAAACAAAGCAACTGACAAAGAATTAATCTCAAAAATATACGAACAGCTCATGCAGCTCAATACCAGGAAAATAAACAACCCAATTAAAAAATGGGCCAAAGAACTAAATAGACACTTCTCCAAAGTAGACACAAAGATGGCTAACAAACACATGAAAAGATGCTCAACATTGCTCATTATCAGGGAAATGCAAATCAAAACCACAATGAGGTACCATCTCACGCCAGTCAGAAAGGCTGCTATCAAAAAGTCTGCAAACAATAAAATACTGGAAAGGGTGTGGAGAAAAGGGAACCCTCTTATACTGCTGGTGGGAATGCAAACTAGTACAGCAACTGTGCAGAACAGTGTGGAGATTACTTAAAAAACTGGAAATAGAACTGCCATATGACCCAGCAATCCCACTTCTGGGCATACACATTGAAGAAACAAGAATTGAAAAAGACACATGTACCCCAATGTTCATCACAGCACTATTTGCAATAGCTAGGACATGCACTCAACCTAGATGTCCATCAGCAGATGATTGAATAAGAAAGCTGTCCTACATATACACAACGTAATACTATGCTATGCTATGCTAAGTCACTTCAGTTGTGTCCTACTCTGTGTGACCCCATAGACGGCAGCCCACCAGGCTCCCCGTCCCTGAGATTCTCCAGGCAAGAACACTGGAGTGGGCTGCCATTTCCTTCTTCAATGCATGAAAGTGAAAAGAGAAAGTGAAGTCGCTCAGTCATGTCTGACTCTTAGCGACCCCATGGACTGCAGCCTACCAGGCTCCTCCATCCGTGGGATTTTCCAGGCAAGAGTACTGGAGTGGGGGTGCCATTGCCTTCTCCCAATGTAATACTACTCAGCTATTAAAAAGAACACATTTGAATGAGTTCTATTGAGGTGGATGAAACTGGACCCTATTATACAGAGTGAGATGAGTCAAAAAGAAAAACACCAATACAGTATATTAACACATATATATGGAATTTAGAAAGATGGTAACAATGACTATATATGCGAGACAGCAAAAGAGACATAAAGAACAGACTTTTGGATTCTGTGGGAGAAGGCAAGGGTAGGATTATTTGAGAGAATAGCATTGGAACATGTTTTTTACTATATGTGAAATAGATCATGAGTCTAAGTTTGATGCATGAAACAGGGCACTCAAAGCCAGTGCACTGGGACAACCCAGAGGGATGGTATGGGGAGACAGGTGGGCGGAGGGTTCGGGATTGGGGACTCATGTATACCAATGGCCAATTCATGTCAATGTATGGTAAAAACTACCAAATATTGTAATGTAATTAGTCTTCAATTAAAATAAATAAATTAATTTAAAAATAGATAACATTTCTTTTAACACTTTGAAGTGGTTATTGGCAGATACTATATTTATCTTTAATGCACAGCTAGATGAAGCCACTGATGTCTGACACTGCAGATAGACTTGGGTTTTGATCTGTTTTTCTAATCCTGTGGCCAATGCTGAGTTTTCCAAATTTGCTGGCATATTGAGTGCAGCACTTTCACAGCATCATCTTTCAGGATTTGAAATAGCTCAACTGGAATGTCATCACCTCCACTAGCTTTGTTCATAGTGATGCTTTCTAAGGCCCACTTGACTTCACATTCCAGGATGTCTGGCTCTAGGGGAGTGATCACACCATTATGATTATCTTGGTCATGAAGATCTTTTTTGTACAGTTCTTCTGTGTATTCCTGCCACCTCTTCTTAATATCTTCTGCTTCTGTTAAGTCCATATCATTTCTGTCCTTTATGGAGCCCATGTTTGCATGAAATGTTCCCTTGGTATCTCTAATTTTCTTGAAGACATCTCTAGTCCTTCTCATTCTATTTTTTTTTCTCTATTTTTTTGCATTGATCTCTGAGGAAGGCTTTCTTATCTCTTCTTGCTATTCTTTGGAACTCTGCAGAGGAACTTGCTATTCTTTGGAACTCTGTACATTATCACACTGCCTATTTAACTTATATGCAGAGTACATCATGAGAAACGCTGGGATTGAAGAAGTACAAGCTGGAATCAAGATTGCATTGATCTCTGAGGAAGGCTTTTTGATCTCTTCTTGCAACTCTGCAGAGTTCCAAAGAATAGCAAGAAGAGATCAGAAAGCCTTCCTCAGAGATCAATGCAAAAAAATAGAGAAAAAAATAGAATGAGAAAGACTAGAGATCTCTTCAAGAAAATTAGAGATACCAAGGGAATATTTCATGCATACATGGGCTCGATAAAGGACAGAAATGATATGGACCTAACAGAAGCAGAAGATGTTAAGAATAGGTGGCAGGAATACACAGAACTGTGCAAAAAAGATCTTTGTGACCAAGATAATCATAATGGTGTGATCACTCCCCTAGAGCCAGACATCCTGGAGTGTGAAGTCAAGTGGGCCTTAGAAAGCATCACTATGAACAAAGCTAGTGGAGGTGATGGCATTCCAGTTGCGCTATTTCAAATTCTGAAATATGATGCTGTGAAATTGCTGCACTCAATATGCCAGCAAATTTGGAAAACTCAGCAGTGGCCACAGGACTGGAAAAGGTCCGTTTTGATTCCAATCCCAAAGAACGGCAATGCCAAAGAATGCTCAAACTACCACACAATTGCACTCATCTCACAAGCTAGTAAAGTAGTGTCCAAAATTCTCCAAGCCAGGCTTCAGGAATACGTGAACCACGAAATTTCAGATGTTCAAGCTGCTTTTAGAACAGGCAGAGGAATCAGAGATCAAATTGCCAACATCTGCTGGATCATTGAAAAAGCAAGAGAGTTCCAGAAAAACATCTATTTCTGCTTTATTGCCTATGCCAATGCCTTTGACTGTGTGGATCACAAACTGTGGAAAATTCTGCAAGAGATGGGAATACCAGACCACCTGACCTGCCTCTTGAGAAACCTGTATGCAGGTCAGGAAGCAACAGTTAGTACTGGACATGGAACAACAGATTGGTTCCAAATAGGAAAAGCAGTACGTGAAGGCTGTATATTGTCACCCTGCCTATTCAACTTATATGTAGAGTACATCATGAGAAACGCTGGGCTGGAAGAAACACAAGCTGGAATCAAGATTGCCGGGAGAAATATCAATAACCTCAGATATGCAGATGACACAAACCTTATGGCAGAAAGTGAAGAGGAACTCAAAAGCCTCTTGATGAAAGTGAAAGTGGAGAGTGAAAAAGTTGGTTTAAAGCTCAACATTCAGAAAACGAAGATCATGGCATTTGGTCCCATCACTTCATGGGAAATAGATGGGGAAAAAGTGAAAACAGTGCCAGAGTTTACTTTTTGGGGCTCCAAGATCACTGCAGATGGTGATTGCACACTGCAGATAGTGATTGCAGCCATGAAATTAAGGAATGCTTACTCCTTGGAAGAAAAGTTGTGACCAACCTAGATAGCATATTGAAAAGGAGAGACATTACTTTACCAACAAAGGCTTGTCTAGTCAAGGCTATGGTTTTTCCAATGGTCATGTATGGATGTGAGAGTTGGACTGTGAAGAAAGCTGAGTGCCCAAGAATTGATGCTTTTGAACTGTGGTGTTGGAGAAGCTTCTTGAGAGTCCCTTGGACTACAGGGTGATCCAACCAGTCCATTCTAAAGAGATCAGCCCTGGGATTTCTTTGGAAGGAATGATGCTAAAGCTGAAACTCCAGTACTTTGGCCACCTCATGCGAAATGTTGACTCATTGGAAAAAAATGCAGATGCTGGGAGGGATTGGGGGCAGGAGCAGAAGGGGACGACAGAGGATGAGATGGCTCGATGGCATCACAGACTCTTTGGACGTGAGTCTGAATGAACTCCGGGAGTTGGTGATGAACAGGGAGGCCTGGGGTGCTGCGATTCATGGGGTCACAAAGAGTTGGGCATGACTGAGCAACTGAACTGAACTGAACTGAACTGTGACTCATTTTCTCTATGGGAATTCACTGACTGTCAAAGATATTTTAAAAAATACTGTACATATTACTCTCCACTTCATCATCTTAACTAAGACTGAACGATGCTGTCTTAAGAGGTTTTGTTATATATTCAAGAAGAATAGGTACTTGTAGTTTATATGGATGATTGCTGGATTTCAGGGTTTGGGGTAGAGCTCTTTGATTCAGTATTTGCATTTCATATTTTTTGAGAGAGAAAATATCAGTTCAAATAATTTAATATTCAGTATTAGACTATTTCATGTCCAATGGATATCTGATAGTTGAATTAACTGGAAAATACTTTTATTGATACAAAGTAGTACATCCTTCAATTTAAGACCTTAAGTCATCATTTTAAGTGCTGTCATTCTGGAAGAAGGACGTGATAACAGCTGAAAAGTTTCCAATGGTGAGGGAAATATTTTTCTTGGTTCTATTTGAAAAAGAGAAATACCTGTCTATTTCTCTAAACGTAGAAATTTGCAGAAATGAGATACTACAGAATTCTTGAAAAACTTCAGAAACTTATCTGGTTATGTATTTTTTTATATACTGTTGGTAGAGACAAAGATAAAAACTCAAATTTTGCAAGAGATAATCTCACTGATTTGAAAATTAAATAAGTAATAAAATTGAAGGCTATATTTAACAATCTATATATAAGATTCTCAGAATTTTGGTGTTTCTTGACAAGGGATCATACTAATCTACTACAGCAAGCTAATGGAGATAAAAATTCCTTGCAACTGTAGAACTATGTGATTCTCCTCTCTATGACTACTGGAAAAACACCGACAAATTTAAAATTAATCATACATCAAAGATAACATGCTTTCCATGTTAAGGACTATTCTTTAAACAGGGTAGTCATTCAGCTGTGTCCTACTCTGTGTAACCCTATTGACTGTAGTCCACCAGACTCCTCTGCCCATCAAATTTTCCAGGCAAAAATACTGGAGTGAGTTGCCATTTCCTGCTCCAAGGGGACCTTCCCAACCAAGGGACTGAATCCTTATCTCTTATGTCTCCTGCACTAGGAGGTAGATTCTTTACCACTGAGCCTCATAAGAAGCCTGTGGCACATTTTTAATTCTGAAATATTTTATAGAAAATTATGATTTTATTTTTAAATAATGAAAAGGAAATAAAATTTATCTACTAATTTTTACATAAAAATTTTGCGTGAATTAAACATGAACTTGGTTAAGATTTTGGGGGTCTATATGAAGAAAATAAACTGCAGATGTACTAACATAGAAATCTTTCAAATAATGATGTGTGTTCAGTTAGACACATTTTCTGTGGAAATGGAGATAAAAATTTCAACTGTTTATGAATATATCTTTGACCAAAACCACTGTATGTCTTATGCATTATAAAATAATTTTAATTATTTGGCATGAGAAGGCTATATAGAAAATTTCAGAAGTAACTCTTCCTTAGAAATTATGTAATCAAAATACTATAAGAATTGATACAACATGTACAAGAGAATAGAATATGGTAGAATTATATATTTTAGTAATGTAAAAATTGCACCACACCTGATATAGCTGTTATATAATAACACCTAACATTCGTTGGTGCTTCAGATTTGCAAAGTATTCTAAAACATATTATTATCATTTTTGATCCTCACAACTATAAAAATTGCTGTTGTTGTTCAGTTACTAAATTGTGTCTGGCTCTGGGAGACCCCATGAATTGCAGCACTTCAGGCTTCCCTATCCTTTACTATCCTTGTGAAATTTGCTTAAATTCATGTCCACTGACCCTTGCATAATTAATCCAATTTTCTTAAAATATGAGACAAAAATGGCTGGTAGATATCCACTGAATTCTATTCTCTTTTTTCTCTTGGAAGAGGGAAAAACCACATATCATAGGTTTCCCTATAATCTAATTTTACTGAATTCTAAGCAATGGAATACGAGTGGAAATGATGTGTACAAATTACATAAAATTTCCCATGCCTGCTGCTCCATATTCTTATCATTATCCAGCAGACTTGAATAATAATGCCAGGGTGGCTTTCAACCTACATAATGCAAACAGTAGAGTTTCCATCATCCTGGGTCATTGAATCACTGTGGAGTAAGGCCTACTAATACGGTCTGTACTGTGTACCCAGCCCAGCCAGTCTGAAACTACCTTAGAGTCTTTGTGAGCAAAAGATAAATATTAATTATATCAAGCCATCATTTGCGGTGATTATTAAGAACAATTCAGTATGCTCCAATATACCTATTAATCCCTGATAGCTCAGTGGGTAAAGAATTCACCTGCTATGCAGGAGACAAAGGAGCTGGAGGTTCAACCCCTGGGTTGGGATGATCCACTGTAGTAGGAAATGCCAACCCACTCCAGTTTTCTTACCTGGAAAACTCCATGGACAGAGGATCCTGGCAGGCTACAGTTCATAGAGCTGCAAAGAGTCGGACACGACTGAGCATACACATGAAGAGGACTTTGTAGTGAAGTAATTCTCTAACAAAACCTAAAATATATGGCACTAAATTGACATATTAGCAGTTGGAATCAAGGAAGGATATTGCCAATTTACAATTCAGAGCTATGTTGTGCTGTGGCAAAATATTTGGTAACACTGTAACATTTTATAACTGGGGAAACAGATCATGAGCCATTCCTATATTTCTAGGCTAAGGAGTTGGGGAACACTAGAACATCCATTTGTATCTACAGTTACTTGCAGCTGTTAGAAAGTTATTACAGAGAAGCAAATGAGCTCAGAAAAAAATGGCTTATTTGTAAGTAGTGAATAAGTGACACAACCGTGTTGGAGAATCCAATTGCTTCTAGACCATAAATAGCAGGAAGCAGGACTAAAATGTTCTTAGAAAAAGGATCAAGACCCCCTCAGTTGGATGTTACCATGGGACAAAATATCTTGTTTCATATGGCCTTAGCACAGTGACATTAAATTGGAGGGGTGGGGAAATAAAGCAGACTTAAGAATTATAGGGTAAAAGATTCGGATTGTGGTTATCAAACAGGAAACGTTCTGAAATCAAGTATCATATTTCATGATCCTAAGATGCCCTTTTCCTCACATTTTAACATATCTGAAATAGAGAGTTATAAAATTGATGGGGTTTTACAATTACTAACATAATGTGGATGGCATCATCAACTTGATGGGTGTGAGTTTGAGTCAACCCTGGGAGATGGTGATGGACAGGGAGACCTGGTATGCTGTGATTCATGGGGTCGCAAAGAGTCAGACACAACTGCATGACTGAACTGAACTGAACTGAACATAATACAGAAGTGAAACTCTAGGAACATTTTGAGGTTTTTAAATTTGTTTTTTGTGTTTTTTTTTTGGTAGAGGGAGGGCGAGATGGTAAATAAACACTCCTGAAGTAGGAGGAGTAAATATCTATACTTAAATATAAAGCCAGTGTAAGAAACTGGCACGAAAGACTTAAAATTATTTTTATAAATTTATTCTCTAGCACTCTTTATGACATAAGTATATCATTATGTTGAAAAACTTTACTGTCAATGACTGAATCTGGAAGTAGTTATAAAAGTTGAACTTTACATTTGAAGACAGATTGAGGAATATTCTGACCTATTTGTTTGTGTATATATATATTCACATATGTAAAGGAATGGCAATAACAATTGTTCTCCAAGTACCATTCCTGCATTAGCTATATATATATATTATTTGAGGCTTATTAGAGCGCCCTCGCCTACCCGCGACCGGCGTGCCATTTAAGAGCGCCCTCGCCTCCCCGCGACCGGCGCACAATTAAGAGCGCCCCGCCAGCTGCGTCGCGCACTAACAGCACGGCCAAGAGGAGCTACCCCACGACCGAGGAAGGACAGCGGTGAGGGCCAGCGCACTAAGCAGGGCGGAGAAGAGCTACCCCCACGACCGAGGTCAGGAAGGGAGGCGGTGAGGAGAGACCCCTCGTCCAAAGTAAGGTGCGATGGCTGTGCTTCGCTGGCTGGGAGCAGCCAGGAGCAGCCGGGATGAGATACCCCACACCCGAGGTAAGAGAAACCCAAGTAAGACAGTAGGTCTTGAAAGAGGGCATCAGAGGGAAAATACACTAAAACCATTCTCACAGAAAAATAGTCAATCTAATCACACAAGGACCACACCCTTGTCTAACTCAATGAAATTAAGCCATGCCCGAGGGGCAACCAGGGATGGGCGGGTCATGGTGGAGAGATAAGACAGGGTGTGGTCCGCTGGAGAAGGGAATGGCAAATCACTTCAGCATTCTTGCCTTGAGAACCCCATGAACAGTATGAAAAGACAAAATGATAGGATACTGAAAGAGAAACTTCCCAGGTCAGTAAGGGCCCAATAGGCTACTGGAGATCAGTGGAGAAATAACTCCAGAAAGAATGAAAGGATGGAGCCAAAACAAAAAGAATACCCAGCTATGGATGTGTCTGGTGATAGAAGCAAAGTCCGATGCTGTAAAGAGCAATATTGCATAGGAACCTGGAATGTCAGGTCCATGAATCAAGGCAAATTGGAAGTGGTCAAACGAGATGGCAAGAGTGAATGTCGACATTCTAGGAATTAGCGAACTAAAATGGACTGGAATGGGTGAATTTAACTCGGATGACCATTATATCTACTACTGTGGGCAGGAATCCCTCAGAAGAAATGGAGTGGCCATCATGGTCAACAGAAGAGTCCGAAATGCAGTACTTGGATGCAATCTCAAAAATGACAGAATGATCTCTGTTCGTATCCAAGGCAAACCATTCAATGTCACAGTAATCCAAGTCTATGCCCCAACCAGTAACACCGAAGAAGCTGAAGTTGAAAGGTTCTATGAAGACCTACAAGACCTTTTAGAACTAACACCCAAAAAAGATGTCCTTTTCATTATAGGGGACTGGAATGCAAAAGTAGGAAGTCAAGAAACACCTGGAGTAACAGGCAAATTTGGCCTTGGAATACAGAATGAAGCAGGGCAAAGACTAATAGAGTTTTGCCAAGAAAATGCACTGGTCATAGCAAATACCCTCTTCCAACAACACAAGAGAAGACTCTATACATGGACATCACCAGATGGTCAACACCAAAATCAGATCGATTATATACTTTGTAGCCAAAGATGGAGAAGCTCTATACAATCAGCAAAAACAAGACCAGGAGCTGACTGTGGCTCAGACCATGAACTCCTTATTGCCAAATTCAGACTGAAATTGAAGAAAGTAGGGAAAACTACTAGACCATTCAGGTATGACCTAAATCAAATCCGTTATGATTATACCATGGAAGTGAGAAATAGATTTAAGGGCCTAGATTTGATAGATAGAGTGCCTGATGAACTATGGAATGAGGTTCGTGACATTGTACAGGAGACAGGGATCAAGACCATCCCCATGGAAAAGAAATGCAAAAAAGCAAAATGACTGTCTGGGGAGGCCTTACAAATAGCTGTGAAAAGAAGAGAAGCGAAAAGCAAAGGAGAAAAGGAAAGATATAAACATCTAAATGCAGAGTTCCAAAGAAGAGCAAGAAGAGATAAGAAAGCCTTCTTCAGTGATCAATGCAAAGAAATAGAGGAAAACAACAGAATGGGAAAGACTAGGGATCGCTTCAAGAAAATCAGAGATACCAAAGGAACATTTCATGCAAAGATGGGCACAATAAAGAACAGAGATGGTGTGGACCTAACAGAAGCAGAAGATATTAAGAAGAGGTGGCAAGAATACACAGAAGAACTGTACAAAAAAGAGCTTCAAGACCTAGACAATCATGATGATGTGATCACTGACCTAGAATCAGACATCTTGGAATGTGAAGTCAAATGGGCCTTAGAAAGCATCACTAAGAACAAAGCTAGTGGAGGTGATGGAATTCCAGTGGAGCTATTCCAAGTCCTGAATGATGATGCTGTGAAAGTGCTGCACTCAATAGGCCAGCAAATTTGGAAAACTCAGCAGTGGCCACAGGACTGGAAAAGGTCAGTTTTCATCCCAATCCCAAAGAAAGGCAATGCCAAGGAGTGCTCAAACTACCGAACAATTGCACTCATCTCACACGCTAGTAAAGTAATGCTCAAAATTCTCCAAGCCACGCTTCAGCAATATGTGAACCGTGAACTTCCTGATGTTCAAGCTGGTTTTAGAAAAGGCAGAGGAACCAGAGATCAAATTGACAACATCCGCTGGATCATGGAAAAAGCAAGAGAGTTCCAGAAAAACATCTATTTCTGCTTTATTGACTATGCCAAAGCCTTTGACTGTGTGGATCACAATAAACTGTGGAAAATTTTGAAAGAGATGGGAATACCAGACCACCTGATCTGCCTCTTAAGAAATCTGTATGCAGATGAGGAAGCAACAGTTAGAACTGGTCATGAAACAACAGACTGGTTCCAAATAGGAAAAGGAGTACGTCAAGGCTGCATATTGTCACCATGTTTATTTAACTTATATGCAGAGTACATCATGAGAAATGCTGGACTGGAAGAAACACAAGCTGGAATCAAGATTGCCGGGAGACATATCAATAACTTCAGATATGCAGATGACACCACTCTTATGGCAGAAAGTGAAGAGGGGCTAAAAAGCCTCTTGATGAAAGTGAAAGTGGAGAGTGAAAAGGTTGGCTTAAAGCTCAACATTCAGAAAACGAAGATCATGGCATCTGGTCCCATCACTGCATGGGAAATAGATGGGGAAACAGTGGAAACAGTGTCAGACTTTCTTTTTCTGGGCTCCAAAATCACTGCAGATGGTGACTGCAGCCATGAAATTAAAAGACGCTTACTCCTTGGAGCAAAAGTTATGACCAACCTAGATAGCATATTCAAAACAGAGACATTACTTTACCAACAAAGGTTCGCCTAGTCAAGGCTATGGTGTTTCCTGTGGTCATGTATGGATGTGAGAGCTGGACTGTGAGGAAGGCTGAACGCCGAAGAATTGATGCTTTTGAACTGTGGTGTTGGAGAAGACTCTTGAGAGTCCCTTGGACTGCAAGAAGATCCAACCAGTCCATTCTGAAGGAGATCAATCCTCGAATTTCTTTAGAAGGAATGATGCTAAAGCTGAAACTCCAGTATTTTGGCCACCTCATGCGAAGAGTTGATTCATTGGAGAAGACTCTGATGCTGGGAGGGATTGAGGGCAGGAGGAGAAGGGGACGACAGAGGATGAGATGGCTGGATGGCATCACTGACTCGATGGATGCGAGTCTGAGTGACCTCCGGGAGCTGGTGATGGACAGGGAGGCCTGGCGTGCTGCGGTTCATGGGGTTGCAAAGAGTCGGACATGACTGAGCGACTGATCTGATCTGAGAAACTCAAGTCCCACCTAGACCTATTGAATCACAAACCAGAGGTGGAACCCAGCAATCTAGGGTGTAACAAGGCATCCATGTGACTCTGATATAGGATAAAGTTTGAGAATCTGTGACCTAGGTAAATTACCTAAGTCTTTTTTACCCATTGTATATTCTTGTCTCTTTTGTCAAAGATTTTCTGACCATAGTTGTGTGGCTTTATTTCTTGCTCTCTATTCTGTTCCATTGATCCATATGTCTGTTTTTGTGCCAGTACCATTCTATTTTGATTACTGTAGATTTATAGTATTGCCTGCGGAGAAGGTAATGTCACACCACTCCAGTACTCTTGCCTGGAAAATCCCACGAACGGAGGAGCCTTGTAGGCTGCAGTCCATGGGGTCACTAAGAGTCGGACATGACTAAGCAACATCACTTTCTCTTTTCACTTTCATGCATTGGAGAAGGAAATGGCTACCCACTCCAGTGTTCTTGCCTGGAGAATCTCAGGGACAGGGAAGCCTGGTGGGCTGCTGTCTATGGGGTCACACAGAGTTGGACATGTCTGAAGTGACTTAGCATAGCATAGTATTGCCTGAAGTCTGGGAGGATATAAAACTTTGCTTAATCAGTTTAGAAAAGTTCAGTTCAGTATCTAAGTCATGTCCAACTCTTTGAAACCCCGTGAATTGCAGCACACCGGATCTCCCTGTTCATCACCAACTCCTACAGTTCACTCGGACAAACGTCCATTCAGTCAGTGATGCCATCCAGCCATCTCATCCTCTGTCGTCCCCTTCTCCTCCTGCCCCCAATCCCTCCCATCATCAGAGTCTTCTCCAACGAGTCAACTCTTCACATGAGGTGGCCAAAGTACTGGAGTTTCAGCTTTAGCATCATTCTCTCCAAAGGAATCCCAGGGTTGATCTCCTTCAGAATGGACTGGTTGGATCTCCTTGCAGTCCAAGGGACTCTCAAGAGTCTTCTCCAACACCACAGTTCAAAAGCATCAATTCTTGGGCACTCAGCTTTCTTCACAGTCCAAATCTCACATCCATACATGACCACAGGAAAGACCATAGCCTTGACTAGGCAAACCTTTGTTGGCAAAGTGATGTCTCTGCTTTTCAATATACTATGTAGTTGGTCAACTTCCAAAGAGTAAGCGTCTTTTAATTTCATGGCTGCAATCACCATCTACAGTGATTTTGGAGCCCCCCAAAATAAAATCTGTCACTGTTTCCACTGTTTCCCCATCTATTTCCCATGAAGTGATGGGACCAGATACCATGATCTTAGTTTTCTGAATGTTGAGCTTTAAACCATCTTTTTCACTCTCCTCTTTCTCTCACATCAAGAGGCTTTTTAGTTTCTCTTCACTTTCTGCCATAAGGGTGGTGTTATCTGCATATCTGAGGTTATTGATATTTCTTCCAGCAATCTTGATTCCAGCTTGTGTTTCTTCCAGTCCAGCGTTTCTCATGATGTACTCTGCATATAAGTTAAATAATCAGGGTGACAATGTACAGCCTTGACATATTCCTTTTCCTCTTTGGAACCAGTCTGTTGAAGAAGCTCTATAGAGTCAAGAAAAACAATACTGGGAGCTGACTGTGGCTCAGATCATGAACTTCTTATTGTTATATTCAGATTTAAATTGAAGAAAGTAGGGGAAACCACTAGACCATTCAGGTATGACCTAAATCAAATCCCTTATGATTATACAGTGGAAGTGAGAAATCGACTTAAGGGGCTAGATCTGATAGATATATGGATGGAGGTTCGTGACATTGTACAGGAGACAGGGATCAAAACCATCCCGTGGAAAAGAAATGTAAAAAAGCAAAATGGGTGTCTGGGGAGGCCTTACAAATAGCTGTGAAAAGTTGCTCAATATCACTAATTTATTACAGAAAAGCAAATCAAAACTACAATAAGGTACCACCTCACACGGGTCAGAATTGTCGTTCAGTTGCTCAGTCATGTCTGACTCTTTGCAACCCCATAGACTACAGCACTCCAGGATCTCCTGTTCTTCATTATCTCCCAGAATTTGCTCTAACTCATATTCATTGAGTCAATGATGCCATCCAATCATCTCGTCCTCTTTTTGCCCCCTTTTGCTCTCAGTCTTTCCCAGCATCAGGATATTTTCCAGGAACCCTGGTCAGAATGGCCATCATTAAAAACTCTACAAATAAATGCTGAAAAATATGTTGAGAAAAGGGAACACTGTTGGTGGCAATGTAAGTTGATGTAGCCACTATGGAAAATAGTATGGAGATTCCTGAGAAAACTAAAAATAGAATTATCATATGATTCAGCAATTCTATTCCTGAGGATGTATTCAGACAAACTAGAATTCAAAAAGGTACATACACCCCAATGTTAATAGCAGCATTATTTATAGTAGCCATGGCATGGAAGCAACCTAAATGCTCATCCACAGAGGAATGGATAAAGATGATGTGGTATGTAGATACAAATATACAATGGGATACTATTCAGACATAAAAAAGAATGGAATAATGCTATTTGTGGCAATATAGATGCAACTAGAGATTATCATATTAAGTGAAGTCAAAAAGAGAAAGGCAAATACCTTATGATACCATTATATGTGGAATCTAAAATATGACACAAAAGAATCTATTTATGAAACAGAAACAGACTTATAGACATAGAGTACAGACTTATGGTTGCCTGTATGGAGGGAAGTGAGAGGTTTAGGGTAGCAGTTGTAAGTTATTATATGGGAAATTGATAAATAACAAAGGTCTACTTGTATATCATAGACAACTACATTCAATATCCTATCATAAGCCATAATAGTAAAGAATAATTTAAAAAAGAATACAAATATATATATATCTATAAAACCAGTGCATTTTCTTGGCAAAACTCTATTAGTCTTTGCCCTGCTTCATTCTGTATTCCAAGGCCAAATTTGCCTGTTACTCCAGGTGTTTCTTGACTTCCTACTTTTGCATTCCAGTCCCTTATAATGAAAAGGACATCTCTTTTGGCTGTTAGTTCTAAAAGGTCTTGTAGATCTTCATAGAACCATTCAACTTCATCTTCTTCAGCGTTACTGGTTGGGGCATAGACTTGGATTACTGTGACATTGAATGGTTTGCCTTGGAAACGAACAGAGATCATTCTATCGTTTTTGAGATTGCATCCAAGTACTGCATTTCGGACTCTTTTGTTGACCATGATGGCCTCTCCATTTCTTCTGAGGGCTTCCTGCCCACAGTAATAGACATAATGGTCATCTGAGTTAAATTCAACCATTCCAGTCCATTTGAGTTCGCGGATTCTGGCCAAGAATGTCGAGGTTCACTCTTGCCATCTCCTGTTTGATAACTTCAATTTGCCTTGATTCATGGACCTGACATTCCAGGTTCCTATGCAATATTGCTCTTTATAGCATCGAACCTTGCTTCTATCACCAGTCACATTCACAGCTGGTATTGTTTTTGCTTTGGCTCCATCCCTTCATTCTTTCTGGAGTTATTTCTCCACTGGTCTCCAGTAGCATATTGGGCACCTACTGACCTGGAGAGTTTCTCTTTCAGTATCCTATCATTTTGCTTTTTCATACTGTTCATGGGGTTCTCAAACATGAATACTGAAGTGGTTTGCCATTCCTTTCTCCAGTGGACCACATTCTGTCAGATCTCTCCACCATGACCCGACTATATTGAGTTGCTTCACGGGCATGGCTTAGTTTCATTGAGTTAGACAAGGCTGTGGTCCTAGTGTGATTAGATGGACTAGTTTTCTGTGAGTATGGTTTCAGTGTGTCTGCCCTCTGATGCCCTCTTGCAACACCACCGTCTTACTTGGGTTTCTCTTACCTTGGGCGTGGGGTATCTCTTCCCGGCTGCTCCAGCAAAGCACAGCCAATGCTCCTTACCTTGGACGAGGGGTATCTCCTCACCCCCGCCCTTCCTGACCTTCAACATGGGACAGCTCCTCTAGGCCCTACTGTGCCCACGCAGCCATGGCTCCTTTGACATGGGGTTGGTCCTCCTGGCCGCCGCCCCTGGCCTTGGGCGTGTGGTTGCTCCTCCCGGCTGCTGCCCTTGGCCTCGGGTTTAGGGGTGTGGGGTAGTTCCTCCCGACCGCTGCCCCTGGCCTCGGGCTTGGGGCATGGGGTATCTCCTCCAGGCTGCAGCCCCTGACCTCGGATGCGGGGTAGTTCCCTTGGGCTGTTCCTGTGCCGTCACAGTCTGGTACTCTCAGCAGCTGCCCCTGACCTCGGACGTTCTGTAATTCCTCTTGGCCGCCGCCCTTCGTGCATGGGGTCCTCCTGGCTTCTGTCCCTGACCTCGGACGTGAGGGAGCTCCTCTCGGCTGCGCTTAGCGCACCCGTCGCAGCCTCCTGCGCCTTAGCACGCCCATCGCAGCCGCCTGTACTCCAGTACTTTGGCCACCTCATGCGAAGAGTTGACTCATTGGAAAAGACTCTGATGCTGGGAGGGATTGGGGGCAAGAGAAGAAGAAGACGACAGAGGATGAGATGGCTGGATGGCATCACTGGCTCAATGGACATGAGTTTGGGTGAACTCCGGGAGTTGGTGATGGACAGGGAGGCCTAGCTGCTGCGATTCTTGGGGTCACAAAGAGTCGGATATGACTGAGCAACTGATCTAATATATATATATATATATATATAATATGTAAAGCATCTGCCTACAATGTGGGAGACTCGGGTTCAAACCCTGGGTCACGAAGATCCCCTGGAGAAGGAAATGGCAACCCACTCCAGTACTCTTGCATGGATGGAGGAGCCTAGTAGGTGACAGACCATGTGGTCGCAAAGAGTCAAACACAACCGAGCAACTTCTATTTCTTTCACTATATATATATATATATATATGTGTGTGTGTGTGTGTGTGTGTGTGTGTGTGTGTATGTGTGTATAACTGAATCACTTTGCTCTACAGCAGAAATTAATACAACCTACTTTAATTTAAAAATCAATTTAAAAATCTATGTTTAAGACCAAAAGGCCTATTTCAAAGCATATAAATGCCTGTCCAGTAAACATTTACAGAAATAAGTAAATTATGGTTCAGAAAATAATTATGTGACAAAAGATATATTTGAGGAAATATGGTAGTGCAGAAGTGTAAAAAGTTTACCGAAAAAGTACATTACCAAAGAAATTATGAGCCTGACCTTGGAAAGCATTTGCTTCTGTGAGCCAAACAATTGGGCCACAGCTTTATAGCAGTAGAAAATAGAGCTATTAAAGCTGTATAACATACATGGAGGACATATGTGCTACAACTTGATCAGTTGTGGCCATGGTGGGTAATAGACAAGTATGGACTTGCCACAGGTTAGAGTCAAGAGTCCCGGGAAATGGATGGAAGTTCACTTATGAGAACAGACTCATTGCTGATAAAGAATTCTTCACTGGACTAACTCAAGAGGATTCCATCACATGTGTGTGATGTAACCATACTTCTTTTCTCTTTTTTGGAATGGGATATTCAAAATGCAGGTATCTGTTCACAATTTTTGCATGCCTGTGTGTGTGCTTGGAGGAACAAGAGATATTTACTTATTCATTTTTGAATGTATAAGTTCCTGGATTACAGAAAGATACATCTGGACTATAGATCCTGAACTGTGATCTTGATGCAGTAAGTGGATGATGGTTTGGGTTGTCATGTTTTGAGGGGGACTGAGTGGGTTCTAAATATAAGGAATAGGGTGACATGGATATTTGGTGGGCAAATTTCAGATTGTGATAGAGTGCTAGCTGGCCTTTTAATTCATTCTGCTCTTTCACCTTGACAAATAGTTTTACCATTTCTCTACATTCATTTGCATTTAAATGTTGCTATGTGGCCAAGTTCTAGCCAATGGAATATGAACAAAGTAACTGTGCAACTTTCAGGCTGTATAATTTTCCCCCTCTTCAGATGACTGGAATGACAATGCTTAGGGTTATCTAGGAAGCCACATATTTAAGACTGCTGAATAGCCTGGGTCCTTCAACACTTTCATGGAACAGAACACGCACATCATAACTTAGATCTTAAGTCTACTTAGACTGTTATGAGCAAAACAATGTGTAACTATTGTGTCGGGTTGTAATATTTGGTGGCTGTTTGTAAAAGTTATGTGCTAGTTACTCAGTGGTGTGCAACTCTTTGTGACCCCGTGGACTGTAGCTTGCCAGACTCCTCTGCCAATGGAATTCTCCAGGCAATATCGGACTGGGTTGTCATTTCCTTCTCCAGGAGATCTTCCTGATCAAGGGATCAAACCCAGGTCTCCCATATTGTGGACAAATTCTTTACTGTCTGAGCCACCAGGGAAGCCCCTAAATATTATGTGCTTAGTCACTTATTCATGTCCAACTCTTTGCAACCCTATAGACTAGCCTACAAGGCTCCTCTATCCATGGGACTTTTCAGGACAGAATATTGGAATGGGTTGCCATTTCCTCCTCCATGTGATCTTCCCAGTCAAGGGATCGAACCCACAACTCCTATGTCTCCTGCATTGCAGGCAAACTCTTTACCCTCTGAGCCATAGGGAAAGCCCCCAAAACTGCTTAGCTGAAACATAATAATAGAGCATAAGTGTAATAATATATAAAATAATACAATAATATGTGGCTGAACTCAGAACCTCAGAAAATAATTTATACATTTTCCCATAACATCATTATATGCATCATAACTTAAAAAAGTAAAAACTCCAACACAGCTGTTATTATTGACATGTACTTTTCTGCATAATTGCATTTCTCCCCAGCATGTACATGGTGTTTATTTTTTGACACCAAAGAAGATTGATATCATAACTGCTTCCTATTAAACTCTGAGGCTTTAGAAGGCAATAAAAAGCTGTTACCTTCAGGTAAGATTAGATGGTTGAGGGACCACCTTGGTGAAGTTTAAGCCCAGTCTCCATCCATATGAAGACATAAATTTTTCCATGATCCATGCTATGCAAAGAATTTTAATCATTCATAATATGCACACTTTACTAGACAGAATGAAAATAAATTCCCAAATTTTAGTCTTGTTCATATAATTTGGAAACTTGCTCAACTAACCAAGTTCTTTAGGGAACTCCACATATTTTCTCCAATCCCCTTTTTCCTAATATGTAAAATGAGGAGGTTGGATTAATGATTAAGTACATAGGCATTCCACTGGCATATGAAATCAACCTTTCTCATGACACTCATATGTTGCATCTCTTAGTATACGCATCTGTATTGGTTTATTACTTCTTCTAAATTCAATACACAAAGTTCCTATATCTGTTTCATCTTCATATTTGCCATAGACTCAATTCTAGACATTCTGTAATTGCTCAGTGAGTGCTTACGGAATGAATAAATGGCTCTATTTGGTGTCAAGTAGTTTTCCAGAATTCTGAATAGGAATTTAGGTAAATCAGCATGGCTCTAACTAATTTTATAAAAAATGATGTTAGTGATGAGTTGCCTTTAAGAAACATATTATCTGTCTAGGATAGGTCAAGGCTCTTCAGCTAGACTTTATATACTAGCATGAGATTCTTTCAAATGTATTTTCCTGCTTGCATCTTTTTACATCTGCATTTCAAGAGGACAATTCCTTTGATATAAGGTAACTGAATACAGATTTTATTTGTATTTTTATACAGATAGATAAAATATTCAAGAAATCAGCTTTAGTACAAAATGAAACACATTTTTAAAAGGTCCTTTTCTATCCAACCATTTCCCAATAGAGACTTGATTATTCCTTTAGCCTAAATAAATGAATGCTTTCCCAGTTAACCTGAATTTTATGGAGTAAGGTTGAAGATATACCTAATTACATGTTAATACAATACATGATACAAACAAAGAAGGAGTTAATGTTAATAGTAGCTGAATTTCCCTGGTGGTCCAGTGGTTAAAAGTTTACCTGCCAATTCAGGGGACACAGGTTTAATTCCTGGTCTGGGAAGATCCCACATGCCACAGAACAACTAAACCCATGTGCCTGACTACTGAGTCTGTGCCTTAGAGCCCAAGAGCCACAACTACTGAACATGCATGCTGCAACTACTGAGCCTATGCACCTAGAGCCTGTGCTCCATAACAAGAAAAGCCACCACAATGAGAAGCCCCCATTCACCACAACTAGAAAGCCTGTGCATGGCAAAGATCCAGCACAGCCAATAATAGTAAATTTAAAAAACCAGCTAACATTAATTAAACACATTCAAGAGATCCTTAGACAATTAAGCACAATAGAATAGGATGATGGAGGTTCTGCATAGCAGATAATGATAGAGAATTCTTATTCCAATTACCATTAAAATCCCCACTGTAAATTCTGTCAGGTATTTGAGCTATTGGTCTTGGTAGTAGTTACTGACTTGAGTTTCAATTAGCAGGACATCTATCATTTGGGGTTCTTGCATTCAGAATTTCAATCTAAAACACTATTTACTAAGAAAGGCAAGGCCAGTAGTGATTAAATGCAGGTGTGGTGACTGAAATTCAGAAGAAAAAAAACTATGAACTTAATTTAGAAAGAAAAATGTGTAACTACATTGTTATATTTGTTACCAAAATCACTCACACCTGCAACTCATTTATACAGCAATATATCCGTCACAGAATCTATTGCCAAATTAGAAGTTAATAACTGGATTTTTTTTAACTCATTTACCCCCTTTCTGAAAAACAAATTAACAAAGTTTTATATTCTCAATTTGTTTTACTAGAGGTTATTTAATTGCTTGTATTGCTGTCCAATGAAACCCACCCATATTAAAGTAACTATTTGAGTTTAAATTTTGAATATGTTTACCCTAACTTTCATAAACAGATAGTCATTTTTATTTACCAAGCTAGTTTACAGTCACAGGATACAATGAGAAATAAAATACAATTTGAAGTTAAGAGACTTTAGTCCATATCCAGCACAACTGTCTATAATCTTATGCAGTTTATCTGAAATGTGAAGCTGCTCTACTCTGGAGCCATATAAGAGAATAATTTATGGCTATTGACAAACTTAATAACTAACTTAGAGTTGGCACTTAAAATACTGTTTTAATCCCACAGTGCATGAAATATCTCTTTGTATAGAATTATGTTAAATAAATTTGTTTTTATTTAAAATACCAAGGTATTGTAAATTCTGTTCCCCAAGAAGCCAACTTTGAGACATAGATGAACATGCAGTAAGTTTATCAGGAATTTCTTTAGATCAACAGATTTGGAAAGAAGGAAAGGAAATGAGATTGGATAGAGGTATATATATCTTTCTTCAGTACCTCAGTTAATCCCATGTGGAGTTCAAAACTGATATAAATCCTCTGTAATTGTTTACTATTTCGTGAGGAGGCTGAACACAACACTGGATACTAGCTGCCTCTGGGAAGGTAGTATGACCCTAAATGAAGCAGTTCTTTCAAGGCCAAGCCCAGAGCAATTTACAGAGAAGTCTATAAACTGGCAAAACTCCCCACAGCTAGGAAAATAAATCCTATAAACCAAAAGGGAAACTTGGTTGGTGTATAACAAGTTCATTGGGAGATGATATGTTGCGGTAATTAAAAAGCAGACCTCTAAAGTCAAAATATTTGAGTTTACATGGTTTATCATGAATGTGAGAGAACAGTTAATGGTATTAGAATCTAGATTCTTCATGAGACTCTGAAGAATTGGAACTCAGACCTCAGAGGAAGTGTTGATTTCCTAGGAGACTGGAGGAAAGACACACAGAACTATATCCAAAACTCTAAAAGGAATGCTGCACCCAGTTGGTACTGTCCTCAAGAACTGAGAGGTGGGATGTCATGGAACTAAAGCTTGAACAGGTGGTACCTTGGTTCAGGTACATCCAAGGAAGCATAATAGAGCTGCTGCTTAAAGAGCAAGAGCAAGCACCCAACTAGAGACTGGAACCAACTACTACTGTAAGGGTGAAACGTGATTGTTGCAGTCATGTAGATGGGATGGCTAGCAAAAAAAAAAAAAAAAAAAAGTTGTGTTTCCCGCCCCCCCCTCTGTCCTACAGTATCTCCCAGTGCAGAGAGTAGCAAACTACAGTCCATGAGTCAAATCTCACCTGCTTTGTGCTTTTGTAGTCTGTGAGTTACAATTTTCTTTAACATTTTTTAAGCTAAAAAAAAAAAAAAAAATCATGACAGATAAAAATTATATATAGTTCAAACTTCAGTGCCCATAAAGTTTCACTGTAATACATCCATGCTCATTTGTCTGATTATTTTCTATAGGTGTATTCTTGCTAGAGGAATGGAGTTAAATAGAGAAACCTAAAAGCAAATCACTCACAAACACTAAATTATTTACTGCATAACCATTTCAAATAAAAGTTGTTGACTCCTTTTCTGTTACTCTCTGTTGGAAAGGAAGAAGTGTTGTCTGTAGAGTTGTAGCCTCAATACTAGAAGGCAGATTATAAATGGGTACCTTTGGGACTAAGAGACAATAGTTTAGTGCCTGGCAGAGTTGGTTCTTTATGCACATTGTATTTTAAAATAAGTAAGTTTCTCCAATAAGTGTCAAAGTGTGTAATCATTTGATGAAATGGTCATAGTATTGATTACTTCCCTGGTTCCTTTAGCCCCTGTTGTCCCAATTTTAGCATGTCTTCCTTTTTCTCTCCAGTTCTCTTTCTTAATATTTTTCAATTTAAAAACCTTGGTAGCCTATGCCTGTCTTCTTTTCTTAGTCCTGTTATCTATTCTGTTATTTTCTTCCTCTTATTCAAATATTTCCAGATCTCTCATACTTTGGAAACTGTGGAGTTTCTTATATGACACTGTTTCTGAACACAAACAAAAACAGACTTTGTCCAAACAGCATGTATCTGACAAGTTATTAATAACACACCAAGGTCATACTGCTCTCCATGTGACCTTATTCTAGGTGGTTTTGTAGACATCAGCATACAGTTGTAAAATGCCTTAATAGATCTCTGAGGAATATCATGGGCCTTGCATATGATGTAGGGAGACTGGGGGTCTTCTGTCTAGCTTCCAGTTTGATCTGTTTATGTGAACAAGTGAGAGAAGTTGCTCCGTCATGTCTGACTCTTTGCCACCCCATGAACTGTAGCCTACCAGACTCCTCTGTCCATGGGATTTTCCAGGCAAGAGTACTGGAGTGGGTTGCCATTTCCTTCTCCAGAGGATCTTCCCACCCAAGGATTGAACCCAGGTCTCCTGTATTGTAAGCATAGATTTTACTGTCTGAGCCACCAGGGAAGTCCTTTATATGAACAAGAGCCTGAAGTAAACAAGTCTTCCAGTAATCTCTAAAGTTTCAGTTATAAACTTTTCCCTCTACCCAAACTCTGCAAGAATAGGTATAGAGATATATTTTTAACATATTTCCCACTTTGACTGATGGCTTCCTTCATACCTCAGTCAGTCAAGAAACCGCCTGAAATGCAGGAGACCCAGATTCAATCCCTAGGTTAGGAAGATCCCCCGGAGAAGGAAATAGCAACCCATTCCAGTATTCTTGCCTGGAGAATCCCATGGGCAGAGAAGCCTAGCGATTTATAGTACATGGGGTCACAAAGAGCCGGACATGACTTAGAGACTAAACCACTACCACCTATGCCTGTTATTACCCTTAGAGAGAGTGATTGGTATGGAACTCAGTGGATTTGTGGCATTAATTCATAGCCTTGACATCTACAGGGATGATACGAAGGTGTAGCCTAGGATTCCCATGAATTTAAGGTCATGCATGTTAACAAATTACAGGAAACCTCAACCAATCTACCATTGGTATGAGCCCAATGGGTCAAAGATCTGTATTCTACTGTTATGACCATTTAGCAGTTTGTGTGTGTGTGTGTGCCTTCAGTGGGGTTGGAGGATGTAATTGACCACCATGTTTATTTAACTTATATGCAGAGTACATCATGAGAAACGCTGGACTGGAAGAAACACAAGTTGGAATCAAGATTGCTGGAAGAAATCTCAATAACCTCAGATATGCAGATGACCCCACCCTTATGGCAGAAAGTGAAGAGGGGCTAAAAAGCCTCTTGATGAAAGTGAAAGTGGAGAGTGAAAAGGTTGGCTTAAAGCTCAACATTCAGAAAACGAAGATCATGGCATCTGGTCCCATCACTACATGGGAAATAGATGGAGAAACAGTGGAAACAGTGTCACACTTTATTTTTCTGGGCTCCAAAATCACTGCAGATGGTGACTGCAACCATGAAATTAAAAGACACTTACTCCTTGGAAGGAAAGTTACGATCAACCTAGATAGCATATTTGGAGAAGGCAATGGCAGCCCACTCCAGTACTCTTGCCTGGAAAATCCCATGGATTGAGGAGCCTGGTAGGCTGCAGTCCATGGGGTCACTAAGAGTCAGACACGACTGGACGATTTCACTTTGACTTTTCACTTTCATGCATTGGAGAAGGAAATGGCAACCCACTCCAGTATTCTTGCCTGGAGAATCCCACGGATGGGGGGCCTAGTGGGCTGCCGTCTATGGGTTTGCACAGAGTTGGACACGACTGAAGTGACTTAGCAGCACTTAGGAGCAAATAGCATATTGACAAGAAGAGACATTACTTTGCCAACAAAGGTTCACCTAGTCAAGGCTATGGTCTTTCCTGTGGTCATGTATGGATGTGAGAGCTGGACTGTGAAGAAGGCTGAGCGCCGAAGAATTGATGCTTTTGAACTGTGGTGTTGGAGAAGACTCTTGAGAGTCCCTTGGACTGCAAGGAGATCCAACCAGTCCATTCTGAAGGAGATCAGCCCTGGGATTTCTTTGGAAGGAATAATTGTAAAGCTGAAACTCCAGTATTTTGGCCACCTCATGCGAAGAGTTGACTCATTGGAAAAGACTCTGATGCTGGGAGGGATTGGGGGCAGGAGGAAAAGGGGACGACAGAGGATGAGATGGCTGGATGGCATCACTGACTCGATGGATGTGAGTCTGAGTGACCTCCGGGAGTTGGTGATGGACGGGGAGGCCTGGCGTGCTACAGTTCATGGGGTCACAAAGAGTCGGACACGACTGAGCAACTGATCTGATCTGATCTGAAGCCTTGACAACTTTCATAAGCTTTAAATGATAGTAAACGAGCTACGGGAGAAGGCAATGGCAACCCATTCAGATACTCTTGCCTGAAAAATCCCATGGACAGAGGAGCCTGGAAGGCTGCAGTCTATGGGGTTGCCGAGAGTTGGATATGACTGAGCGACTCTCCTTTTACCTTTCACTTTCATGCATTGGAGAAGGAAATGGCAGCCCACTCCAGTGTTCTTGCCTGGAGAATCCCAGGGACGGGGGAGCCTGGTGGGCTGCCATGTCTGGGGTTGCACAGAGTCGGACATGACAGAAGTGACTTAGCAGGAGCAGCAGCTAAGTATCACAGAAATAAAGATAAAGGCTCTAAAGGAACAGAATTGTCAATTGTGAGACAGAATTTGTCTTTCCTTGGAGGAGCATGTGAGGTCCAAGCACATGGTAATGGTGATAGGTGACCTCTAGCAGCAGTTGCAACCGGCACACTAAGCACGACTGAGAGGAGCTACCCCCCGTCCAATGTCAGGGACAGCAGCCGAGAGAGCCAGGCTGTGACGATACAGGAAAGGCCGAGAAGAGCTACCCACGTCCGAGGTCAGGGGTGGGGGCCAAGAGGAGCTACCCCAAGCCCCCATGACCAAGGCCAGAGGCGGCAGCCAAGAGGAACTACACTACGCAGGAGGTCAGGGGCGGTGGCCGAGAGGACCAACCCAATGCCCAAGGCCAAGGGTGGCGGCCAGGAGGACTAACCCCAGGTCCAAGGAGCAATGGCTGCTCAGAGGCAGGAGGGCCTAAAGGAGCTATCCCATGTTGAAGGTAAGGAAGGGTGGTGATGAGGAGATACCCCTCCTCCAAGGTAAGGACCAGCGGCTGTGCTTTGCTTGAGCAGCCGTGAAGATATATCCCATGCCCAAGGTAAAAGAAACCCAAGTATTGCAAGAGGACATCAGAGAACAGACACACTGAAACCATACTCACAGAAAACTAGTCAATCATCTACTCACACTAGGACCACAGCCTCGTCTAACTCAATGAAGCTAAGCCATGCCTGTAGGGCAACCCAAGATGGGAAGGTCATGGTGGAGAGAACTGACAGAATGTGGTCCACTGGAGAAGGGAATGGCAAACCACTTCAGTATTCTTGCTTGAGAACCCCATGAACAGTATGAAAAGGCAAAATGATAAGATACTGAAAGAGGAACTCTCCAGGTCAGTAGGTGCCCAATATGCTACTGGAGACCAGTGGAGAAATAACTCCAGAAAGAATGAAGGGATGGAGCCAAAGCAAAAACAATACCAGCTGTGAATGTGACTGGTGATAGAAGCAAGGTCTGATGCTGTAAAGAGCAATATTGCATAGGAACCTGGAATGTCAGGTCCATGAATCAAGGCAAATTGGAAGAGGTCAACCAAGAGATGGCAAGAGTGAAAGTTGACATTCTAGGAATCACTGAGCTCAAATGGACTGGAATGGTTGAATTTAAATCAGATGACCATTATATCTATTACTGCGGGCAGGAAGCCCTCAGAAGAAATGGAGAGGCCATCATGATCAACAAAAGAGTCCAAAATGCAGTACTTGGATGCAATCTCAAAAATGACAGAATAATCTCTGTTCGTTTCAAAGGCAAAACATTCAATATCACAGTAAGCCTGAAGAAGCTGAAGTTGAATGGTTCTATGAAGACCTACAAGATCTTTTAGAACTAACATCCAAAAAATATGTCCTTTTCATTATATGGAACTAGACTGCAAAAGTAAGAAGTCAAGAAACACCTGGAGTAACAGGCAAATTTGGCCTTGGAATACAGAATGAAGCAGGGCAAAGGCTAATAGAGTTTGCCAAAAAAATACACTGGTCATAGCAAACACCCTCTTGCAACAACACAAGAGAAGATTCTACACATGGACATCACTAGAAGGTCAAAACCGAAATCACATTGATTATATTCTTTGCACTCAAATATGGAGAAGCTCTATACAGTCAACAAAAACAAGACCAGGAGCTGACTGTGGCTCGTATCATGAACTCCTTATCCCCAAATTCAGACTTAAATTGAAGAAAGTAGGAAAACCACTAGACCATTCAGGTATGACCTAAATCAAATACCTTATGATTATCCAGTGGAAGTGAGAAATAGATTTAAGAGCCTAGATCTGATAGATAGAGTGCCTGATGAACTATGGACTGAGATCCTTGACACTATACAGGGGACAGGGATCAAGACCATCCCATGGAAAAGAAATGCAAAAAAGAAAAAAATGGCTGTCTGAGGAGGCCTTACAAATAGCTATGAAAAGAAGAGAAGCAAAAAGCAAAGGAGAAAAGGAAAGATATAAGCATCTGAATGCAGAGTTCCAAAGAATAGGAAGACGAGATAAGAAAGCCTTCCTCAGAGATCAATGCAAAGAAATAAAGGAAAACAACAGAATGGGAAAGACTAGAGATCTCTTCAAGAAAATTAGAGATACCAAGGGGACATTTCATGCAAAGATGTGCTCAATAAAGGGCAGAAATGGTATGGACCTAACAGAAGCCGAAGATATTAAGAAGAGGTGGCAAGAATACACAGATCAGATGAGATCAGATCAGTCGCTCAGTCGTGTCCGATTCTTTGCGACCTCATGAACTGCAGCACGCCAGGCTTCCCTGTCCATCACCAACCTCCGGAGGTCACTCAGACTCACATCAATCGAGTCAGTGATGCCATTCAGCCATCTCATCCTCTGCTGTCCCCTTCTCCTCCTGCCCCCAATCCCTCCCAGCATTAGAGTCTTCTCCAATGAGTCAACTCTTCGCATGAAGTGGCCAAAAACTGGAGTTTCAGCTTTAGCATCATTCCTTCCAAAGAAATCCCAGGGCTGATCTCCTTCAGAATGGACTGATTGGATCTCCTTGCAGTCCAAGGGACTCTCAAGAGTCTTCTCCAACACCACAGTTCAAAAGCATCAATTCTTCGGTGCTCAGCCTTCTTCACAGTCCAACTCTCACATCCATACATGACCACAGGAAAGACTATAGCCTTGACTAGGCGAACCTTTGTTGCCAAAGTGATGTCTCTGCTTTTGAATATGCTAACTAGGTTGGTCGTAACTTTCCAAGAACTGTACAAAAAAGATCTTCATGACCCAGATAATCACTATGGTGTGATCAGTGACCTAGAGCCAGACATCCTGGAATGTGAAGTCAAGTGGGCCTTAAAAAATATCACTATGAACAAAACTAGTGGAGGTGATGGCATTCCAGTTGAGCTCTTTCAAATCCTGAAAGATGATGCTGTGAAAGTGCTGCACTCAATATGCCAGCAAATTTGGAAAACTCAGCACTGGCCACAGGACTGCAAAATGTCAGTTTTCATTCCAATCACAAAGAAAGGCAATGCCAAAGAATGCTCTAACACAATTGCACTCATTTCACACTCTAGTAAAGAAATGCTCAAAATTCTCCAAGCCAGGTCTCAGCAATACCTGAACCATGAAATTCCTGATGTTCAAGCTGATTTTAGAAAAGGCAGAGGAACTAGAGATCAAATTGCCAACATCTGCTGGATCATGGAAAAAGCAAGAGAGTTCCAGAAAAACATCTATTTCTGCTTTATTGACTATGCCAAAGCCTTTGACTGTGTGGATCACAATCAACTGTGGAAAATTCTGAAAGAGATGGTAATACCAGACCACCTGTCCTGCCTCTTGAGAAATCTGAATGCAGGTCAGGAAGCAACAGTTAGAACTGGTCATGGAACAACAGACTGGTTCCAAATAGGAAAAGGAGTACGTCAAGGCTGTATATTGTCACCCTGCTTATTTAACTTATATGCAGAGTACATCATGAAAATGCTGGGCTGGTAGAAGCACAAGCTGGAATCAAGATTGCCGGGAGAAATATCAATAACTTCAGATATGCAGATGACACCTCACTTATGGCAGAAAGTGAAGAGGAACTAAAAAGCCTCTTGATGAAAGTGAAAGTGGAGAGTGAAAAAAAATGGCTTAAAATTCAACATTCAGTAAACGAAGATCTTGGCATCCGGTCCCATCACTTCATGGGAACTAGATGGGGAAAAAGTGGAACAGTGTCAGACTGTATTTTTTTGGGCTCCAAAATCACAGCAGATGGTGTTCAGCCATGAAATTAAAAGACGCTTACTCCTTGGAAGGAAAGTTATGACCAACCTAGATAGCATATTGAAAAGCAGAGACATTACTTTACCAACAAAGGTTCGCCTAGTCAGGCTATAGTTTTTCCTGTGATCTTGTATGGATGTGAGAGTTGGACTATGAAGAAGGCTGAGTGCCGAAGATTTGATGCTTTTGAACTGTGGTGTTGGAGAAGACTCTTGAGAGTCCCTTGGACTGCAAGGAGATACAATCAGTCCATTCTGAAGGATATCAGTCCTGGGATTTCTTTGGAAGGAATGATGCTAAAGCTGAAACTCCAGTTTTTGGCCACCTCATGCGAAGAGTTGACTCATTGGAAAAGACTCTGATGCTGGGAGGGATTGGGGGCAAGAGGACCAGGGGATGACAGAGGATGAGATGGCTGGATGGCATCACTGACTTGATGGATGTGAGTCTGAATGAACTCCAGGAGATGGTGATGGACAGAGAGGCCTGGCGTGATGCATTTCATGGGGTCACACAGAGTCGGACCCGACTGAGTGACTGAACTGAAATGAACTGAACAGTAGGAAATGGAGAAGGCCATCGCAACTGACTCCAGTAGTCTTGCCTGGAAACTTCCATGGATGGAGAAGCCTAGTGTGCTGCCATCTATGGGGTCATACAAAGTTGGACACAACTGAAGCGACTTAACAGCACAGAAGCAACAGTAGGAAAAAGGCTTGAATTCACTTAAAATGTACACTAGCATATATGAAAAGGTACTATCCTGCCCTTAAGAAATTTTAAACTGAGTCCAGAAAAGACGATGTATTAAACAGAACTGAGACTTAAAAATCAACATAGAGCTATTTTAAATGAACGAAAAAATACTGCCCAGACTTTGAGGTTTTTGATGCTAAGAGAACACGGAAAAGCTACAAAAGGCTTAGTTGCATTAATCAACAAATAATAAAAAATAATGGCTTTCTTAATTAGTATGAATATAAAGAGAGAGTTATAATTCATACTAATTAAGAAAGCCTTTTTAATTTTTTTAATTAATGTATATTCAGATCAGATCAGATCAGTCGCTCAGTCGTGTCCGACTCTTTGCGACCCCATGAACCGCAGCACGCCAGGCCTCCCTGTCCATCACCAGCTCCCGGAGGTCACTCAGACTCGCATCCATCGAGTCAGTGATGCCATCCAGCCATCTCATCCTCTGTCGTCCCCTTCTCCTCCTGCCCTCAATTCCTTCCAGCATCAGAGTCTTCTCCAATGAGTCAACTCTTCGCATGAGGTGGCCATAATACTGGAGTTTCAGCTTTAGCATCATTCCTTCCAAAGAAATTCCAGGATTGATCTCCTTCAGAATGGACTGGTTGGATCTCCTTGCAGTCCAAGGGACTCTCAAGAGTCTTTTCCAACACCACAGTTCAAAAGCATCAATTCTTCGGCGCTCAGCCTTCTTCACAGTCCAGCTCTCACATCCATACATGACCACAGGAAAAACCATAGCCTTGACTAGGCGAACCTTTGTTGGTAAAGTAATGTCTCTGCTTTTGAATATGCTATCTAGGTTGGTCATAACTTTCCTTCCAAGGAGCAAGCGTCTTTTAATTTCATGGCTGCAGTCACCATCTGCAGTGATTTTGGAGCCCAGAAAAACAAAGTCTGACACTGTTTCCACTGTTTCCCCATCTATTTCCCATGCAGTGATGGGACCAGATGCCATGATCTTCGTTTTCTGAATGTTGAGCTTTAAGCCAACCTTTTCACTCTCCACTTTCACTTTCATCAAGAGGCTTTTAGCCCCTCTTCACTTTCTGCCATAAGAGTGGTGTTATCTGCATATCTGAGGTTATTGATATTTCTCCCGGCAATCTTGATTCCAACTTGTGTTTCTTCCAGTCCAGCATTTCTCATGATGTACTCTGCATATAAGTTAAATAAACATGGTGACAATATGCAGCCTTGATGTGCTCCCTCTTATTGTATCCTGACTTTTTATATGTTACTTTTTTACCTGCTGCTTTTCTTTAACACGTACATATTTCTGTTTACCCACCTACCTAGTTCTTTTTTACACAGTTTTTTCAGATCTTTTAGCAGTTTATGGTTCAGACATTGTCACTGTTTAACAGATTCACATTTTTAGATGTAGAATTTTTTATTTAGCTGATTTAGATGTTTTTTTAAACTTTTGCTTTTGTCATTATGCTCTTTCTTTTCTCTATTTTATATAAGTTCGTCTTTTGTATAACGAGTTTTCAGGTTCAAGTTTTTGGGAGTCATATTTCGGAGAATTTTTATTTATAATTTTGTGAAATGTGTGAAGACGTTTGGTATTTGGTGCATTGTTCGGTATTTTGTTTCTTCTTGATTTGGGTTTGGTTTGAAATGTGACCATTTCCTGCCTTCTGCTACATATTACTTATTTTTATTTATTTGCAGAGTGAGTGTTTCACAGCACCACATCATACTGCATGTGTTAGGTCTCCCCCTATTTCCATCACCCCCACTAGCTTTGTTCATAGTGATGTTTTCTAAGGGCCCATTTGACTTCATATTCCAGATGTCTGGCTCTAGGTCAGTGATTCCATCATCAAGATTATCTGGGTCTTGAAGCTCTTTTTGTACAGTTCTTCTGTGTATTCTTGCCACCTCTTCTTAATATCTTCTGCTTCTGTTAGGTCCACACCATCTCTGTCCTTTATTGTGCCCATCTTAGCATGAAATTTTCCTTTGGTATTTCTGATTTTCTTGAAGAGATCCCTAGTCTTTCCCATTCTGTTGTTTTCCTCTATTTCTTTGCATTGATCACTGAAGAAGGCTTTCTTATCTCTTCTTGCTATTCTTTGGAACTCTGCATTTAAATGTTTATATCTTTCCTTTTCTCGTATGCTTTTCGCTTCTCTTCTTTTCATAGCTATTTGTAAGGCCTCCCCAGACAGCCATTTTGCTTTTTTGCATTTCTTTTCCATGGGGATGGTCTTGATCCCTGTCTCCTGTACAATGTCACGAACCTCATTCCATAGTTCATCAGGCACTCTATCTATCAGATCTAGGCCCTTAAATCTATTTCTCACTTCCACTGTATAATCATAAGGGATTTGATTTAGGTCATACCTGGAATGGTCTAGTAGTTTTCCCTACTTTCTTCAATTTCAGTCTGAATTTGGCAATAAGGAGCTCATGGTCTGAGCCACAGTCAGCTCCTGGTCTTGTTTTTGCTGATTGTATAGAGCTTCTCCATCTTTGTCTGCAAAGTATATAATCGATCTGATTTCGGTGTTGACCATCTGGTGATGTCCATGTATAGAGTCTTCTCTTGTGTTGTTGGAAGAGGGTATTTGCTATGACCAGTGCATTTTCTTAGCAAAACTCTGTTAGTCTTTGCCCTGCTTCATTCCGTATTCCAAGGCCAAATTTGCCTGTTACTCCACGTGTTTCTTGACTTCCTACTTTTGCATTCCAGTCCCCTATAATGCAAAGGACATCTTTTTTGGGTGTTAGTTCTAAAAGGTCTTGTAGGTCTTCATAGAACCTTTCAACTTCAGCTTCTTCAGTGTTACTGGTTGGGGCATAGACTTGGATTACTGTGACATTGAATGGTTTGCCTTGGAAACGAACAGAGATCACTCTATCGTTTTTGAGATTGCATCCAAGTACTGCATTTCGGACTCTTCTGTTGACCATGATGGCCACTCCATTTCTTCTGAGGGATTCCTGCCCACAGTAGTAGATATAATGGTCATCCGAGTTAAATTCACCCATTCCAGTCCATTTTAGTTCGCTAATTCCTAGAATTTCAACATTCACTCTTGCCATCTCTTGTTTGACCACTTCCAATTTGCCTTGATTCATGGACCTGACATTCCAGGTTCCTATGCAATACTGCTCTTTACAGCATTGGACTTTGCTTCTATCACCAGACACATCCACAGCTGGGTATTCTTTTTGTTTTGGCTCCATCCTTTCATTCTTTCTGGAGTTATTTCTCCACTGATCTCCAGTAGCATATTGGGCCCCTACTGACCTGGGAAGTTTCTCTTTCAGTATCCTATCATTTTGTCTTTTCATACTGTTCATGGGTTTCTCAAGGCAAGAATACTGAAGTGGTTTGCCATTCCCTTCTCCAGCGGACCACACCCTGTCATATCTCTCCACCATGACCCGCCCATCCCAGGTTGCCCCTTGGGCATGGCTTAA